>LPNX011125776.1:404773-416843 GCA_001517045.1 Pseudotsuga menziesii | reverse complement strand
GAAGACTGCCTATCCACCTCTACCATTTAAGCTAGGCAGCTGCAGTTTCGCCAATGTGAAGCAAGCTGCGGAATTTATAGAGGAGCTAGGAAAGTTCCACTTTGGTGAGATGACTTTCAGACGAAATGACACTCATGGCAGAATGGTTGAACATTGCAAGAAGCACAAGGTTTTTTATGAGTACACCCACCATTTTGATCGAGATGAATCTGTTTTCAGGAGTGCACCGAACATGACTGCACTTAGTAGGAGATTCAAATCGAAAAACCCCACCAAGGATGGAAAAGGATCTGAACAAGATAAAGCTGAGCAAGCTAGGGCTGAAGAAGCAGCCAAAAGGATAAGAGAGGAGGCTCAGAGGCTGGAAGATGAGGCTGCAGAATGGATGCAAAAAGGAGAAGAAGAAAAGAGGAAAGCTACCCAGGAAGCAGCTGAACGAGCCAATGAAGCAGCCAGAGAAACAGAAGAAGCTGCTAGGCAAGCAGCCGAAGAAGCCCAGAGAAAGCTAGACGAAGAACTGCGAGAGCAGGAGACTGAACAGATAAAGTTGACGCAACAGCAAGCTCCTGAAGCACCATCAGGGCAGAGTCAGGGAGAGGAAAATCCCGAGGTGCAGATCACTCAAGTGCCCACTACCATCATAGCTGCTACCCCCATGCTTCAGCTAGTACCCTTCGTACAGAAAAAAGGGGAAGAAGTCCCTGATTTCAGCACCCTATATTATGATAGGGCTACTAAAAGGATAATGAGGAGAACAGAAAGAAAGGTAGAGGTAGAAGGAATGGCCAGCAAAATGATAACCGATAAGGTCATGATGGTAGGGACAGATGTAGATCCAAGGTTTACTATAAGAGCCGGGACTGCAGCAATACATGCTTCAGAGGATAACATAGACAGAATGATGATTGAAATAGAGTCATCCAAGAAGACTTCCTCTTAGCTTAAGGACACCGTGAGAAAAGAAAGGGAAGAAGGCAATAGCCTTAAGAGAAAATATGAACATGTGCTGAGAGAAATGGAGGCCACAAAAAGTGAAATCTGCGTCATCCAGGTAGAAGCACAGGCCAAGGAAACAACACATAAGGCTCTGGAAAGTGCACAGCAGGAAATTCAAGACTTAAAGAATGAAAAGGAGCAGTTGAGGGAAAAGATAGAAGACCTAGAAGCGCAGCAGTCTATTATCTATGAGTCCAATGCCGCATACGTTAAAGAACTGAAAGAGCAGCTGGAGGCAGCAAAGGAGCAGCAGGTTGATCTACAGCCAGTTAAAGAACACATCCTGGCCCAGAAAGCTAAAGTGCTACACCTGCAAACTGCTTTAGAAGAAGAAAGATGCCAGGTCCTCCAGATTGATAGCCGACTTGAAGAAATTTTGGAAACCGCTTCTTATTTTGTTGACAGGTCCCAAGACATCCTCGAAGTACTGACTACAAGGCTAGCCATGGCGGAGAACGATGAGGAAGCTCCAGCTGAACTACCATCCAAGGATAAGCAAGCCCTTAAACGGGATCATGATCTGATAGAATTCGCCATCAATACTGCAGAAGACTTCCAGAAAACAGTCAAGAAAACCAAAGGAGTCTGCACAGAATTCTTCAGGAGAGCCCTGGTTACCTACAACAGATGTCAGATAGAAGCCGAGCAGAGGCTATATGAGTTCCCTGATCATGATGCATTTGTAGAAATGTTGCAGAAAGGACAGCAAGATGAAGAAGCCAGAGTACAATGCATCAAAACTATTGATGACCAAATCCTGAAAAATGAAATAGGTCATACAGCCGTCAGTGTGCAGCTCTTAGAAGAACAGGTGCGATTGAACACAGCCAGGGTAGAGGCCATTAGAAACCAGGCTGAAAAGTTCGAGCTAAGCATTCAGTTTTTAGAGCCCAGCTCGTTTGAAGGACTCGCTGCTGAGGCAACAGCGTGGAGAAAATTCTTAGAGAACCAAGTGGGACCCTCCTCTCAAAAGGACCGGTCAACTTTGCTGTAATTTAATATATTATAAAAGGCTTTTTGGAAAATTGAAACGTTGGGAAGACAAAAGGGTTGGGAAGCCCAAAGGTCACTTTGGGCAGCCCAACCAATTTTTGCCTTTTTTGTATAAAAATAGGAAACGTAGAGAAGGAAAAAGGGGCTTTTTTCCCAGGAAGACTGGAAATTTATTGTAAGAAGAACTACTTCCTTTTGCAATATAAAGTTACAGTTTGCCTATGGAAAGAAGATCGGTGGGATTTCAAATGTTTTTTGACATGGATAATCGAAAGATGAACTACTTTGTTTTTCAGCATTATATCCATGAATCGTGAGATCGTTCTAACTTCATGACCTATGTCTTTGTTTAATGATTTCTGATTTATTTTGTGAAATCTCTACCATGAGTAATGTATGCTTGTCATAAACAATTAGCTATCTGGTTGTGTAATATTTTTCGCTGTCATGTGTGTAAAAGATAATGCCAGCTATCTGTAATTGCTTTTATTACGTGTGCACATCCACATTACTCATATATGTTAATTACAATTTGGCTCCCCGAGGATAGGATAGGTAGATAGATAGGTAGGCATTTAGATAGGTAGTCTTTTCATTTATACATGAGTGTCTCAGATGCATGGTGAGCCTAAGACGAGGTAAGAACCTGCGCATCACTTTGTGAATGCTCCTTGCATCCTTCACCACCCTGCATGTAGTTAGCAATTTGCATTTCATCCTTAAGTCAAAAAATACAAATTCCGGTGGACCGGGCTGTAACCGGTAAAACCCTTGTTTGTTACTTTGACCTACGGTAGCCGGACCGTAAACCGGACGGATTCCCTATACCAAACAATCAACGGGCTAGTTGGGAACGTTGATTGGGGAGAATCCCTTACTGTTGTCGCCTGCGAATTTCCAGGCCTCAACACACTCTCAAAGTGTTTTTGGGTCTATTCTATTAATATTTGTTGCCTGTTTTTTGCAGGTTTACAATAAAAGAGGAGGAAGTTCTGGAAAATTTTCGCAAAACAAGGAAAAAGAATACAAACGAAGCTTCCCTTAGCATAAAAAAATTATTTTTTATAAGTTGTAAGCCTTTGGATCCAAAGTATAAGGACCAAAGGGCATTTTTATTTCATGTTGTAAGTTTGTAATAAAGGCTTGAGTAGGCTCATCAGAGCCCAGTCCCCATTCCCCCTGGGGGGATTCGCGTCGGTGTCCATTTTCATGGTTTTTCTTTTGCTAGTATAGTTTGTTTCATTACTTCGCTATTTTAACTCATATTTCAATTTTATTGCAAAGTAATACAAATACTAACCCACTGCGCTATATCGAAGTACCGAAAGGGAAAAGATTTGAGCAGTGTAGTAATTAGAAAACTTTCATTTTTTGCGCTCTTGTCATTAAAATAGACCCCTTGCTCTCTCGAGTACGGTTCATGGATAAGGGCTTTCCCACGTACAAAACCTGGAAAGAGGTTCTTGGGATTTACATCTTTTAATCATAGAACTTTGTTCCAAAATATTTAAAATCAACAAGGCCTTCATCCTCGTATGCTCTACTTCCACTACAGTTTTGTTTGATCAGTTTGTTGTATCAGAAAAGGATTTAGGTGACTAGTAATTAGTTTCACTTTTTAATTAATCTCCCAAACAACGAAAATCCAGCGTTACGGTTTGCTTCGTGTGGGGAAATTGTACAGAGGAAGCATGAACTACTGAAAAGCGACCGCGGGGCCCCGTTAGGCTACATCCTTGTTGGTGTAGTGTTGAATATCCCCTCATGACTCCATTCAACCCACATTTCCTTGTGTGCTACCACACTTTGTGAATCTGGACATATTCTCTGTACCTTCGTGGTATATCGGGAATCCCCTTTTTTGTTAATAATCCAGATAATTACCACATTAATAAAACCAACCAAGAATTTACCCACTCCCTTAATTATTCATCTAATAATCTAAAATTTACCAACCGAGACACTGCAATACTTTTACTAAGACTACACTAGCAACCCACTTTTGCAAATCACTCTTTTCCTTATGGCACTGATCTATTCTGTTATGTTTTGCATAAGTTAAGTCTGCAATGTGTCTTGAATATAGTGTATCTATTTTAATTAAGGGTTGCTAAAGTAAATCTTACTTGCAGTAATTGGTATTTACTATTCTCTAATTTATTTTCTTTTAAAAAAACTCTTAGAAAATCTGTTTCGCGCTTTCATAGTTAGAAACAACGTTAGATTTATTTTCATTAAGGTCCACTCCCCTTGGCTTTGTTAGGAGTTGGCCTAGACGGAGGAGCTGAGTATTAGGTGACAACACTTGGCTCGAGCTTGCCCCCAAGGTTTCACCTCGTGGCCTGAAGATTTCTGCCATGTTACCCGAGGTTTGAATTAGGCGGAAACATTTTGGCATTGTTGACGGGGATAAATCTTTCTATTCCCGGAATACGACTTTTGAGTTTTCATTCTTGTTTCCGCTGTGTTTGATGAATGTTGTAGTTCAATAAACTTACTCAGATCATCTGGCAAGTCCACTACCTTTAATTTTACCAAGGCGTTCTACAAGAAGAAACTCTGAAGGCTTGCTTCAGTTCATTCTTGAACCTGAAAAGGTTTACCATAGGAGGAAAAACAAGCTAGCTTCTCGTAAGATCCTTGATGATCTCTCATCCGAGTCAATCTTAGATATTCACCTTTTATTTGTTGATAATTCTCAATCAAATAATTCACATAGTACCATGGGTACTTTGCTTAAACCTATAGATTATTCTGCCATAATTGGGCAGCCTCATAACATCCCAGATAAATCCATCGAGAAGGTTCCATCTTTTTGTGGAAACGATGCTATAACTGCTAAGTCTCATTTGTTGGATTTTACACAGTGTTACAATAAATGGTGTCACAACGTCAACCACGAAGATGTAAAGATGAGGTTGTTTGCCTTATCTCTCGAAGTCGATGCCTTTGAATGGTTCACCTCCCTGGATGACAACGGTATCAAGAACTTCAAGGAATTTGAAACTGCTTTCAAGAAAAGATGGGGGGATAAGAAAGAGAAAATGCACCTTTTGGATGCCTTAACAAACACAAAAAAGGAGAATGAAACCATATAAAAGTTTAATAACAGTTCATTGATATGGTGGGCATACTCCATACTGATATTAAACCATCACATACCTCGGTTCTCATATATTACATAGAAGCATTCGAGGGAGAAATGAGGTACCAACTTAGAGACAAAGAGCCTGATGGCCTAAAGAAAGCCATGGAAACAGTTGAAAAGATTGACAGAAACATGCAATTTGCAGGAAAGTTTAACATTCTAGGATTTCTTAGAGGCACCACTTCATCTTCCAAAATTCATGATACCAGAGGAAAATCAATAGAACCTGAAGGAAAAGATGAAGGCAAGGAATCAGTGAAAGAGGTGTAAATTTTCCTTTAAAGCACAACTAGGGCTAAAACAATATATTTAAATGTAACTGAAATAACCACACATGAACTTCCTTATAGTATGCAGCGGAATATAAAACTGAGAACCATTTATAGCATCAATCACATCAATAGAAATGAGACAAACATTTTGGGTAGAAACCCCCGGGCAAAACCTAAGATGAGAAAACCAGTGCACCAATATGAGAGGATATTGTTATCACATATATAGTAGTTAGGCTACCATATTCTATTTTTCAGATTCTAGTACATTGTTTTAGCCAGTTCCCTTACATATGAGATGCTGAGATGAGCATCTATGATGGATCACTATTTGATGATGGACTATAGTACTCTCACATGCCATGACTGAGTCTCATGACACTTAGACTTGAGGACTGATGTAGCCATTTATCCATTTACATAGCAGTTAGTATTGCCCAGAGTTGCAGCATCAGTTTCTCAGTGGACAGATGTTGGTTCAGATTGGTTATCTACATGTATACGACTCAGCAGATATCATCTTGTGTTATGGTTATTATTGCTTTTATACTCATTCTTGTGACATGTCTTAGCATCTAGTGTCATTATCTGGCGGTCATATAAATATGTGGACCTAGTTGTATTGATATTATGTATGTATGTCCCTACTTAGACTTGGAAGTTCTTGACCCATACTCATTGGTTTTACCCTCCTCAGGGAGAATAGAGGTGATCATTCCCACAATACTTTGGCTTACTAGTGTTGGTTTCATCGTTCACTATCTCCACCCATCCATTACCTTCTAGTTATGTTTCTAAACCGACCTACTACTTGACTTGTGGCATGGAGGACCTTTCCCCACTATAGCCTCTTAGTTGGATAAGCTTCCCTGTTTATTCGTGTCTCGGCTCTGAGTTGCCTAGGATGTGTTGGCTAAACCCGAAACAAATAGCGTTGCCATCAATACAATGTATCTGGAAATGAAATGAATATATTGTGAAAGGCCCATTCATGAAAAGATGTGTTTTTGAACATACATGAATACAAGGCAAGCCTAATGAAATTGGCTTTGAAGTGTAAATGTGAAATGTAAAACCCATGTAACAAGTGTTTTTAAACATGCATGGAGCATGAAGCCTTAATAAATAAAAATCCGTGTAACAAATGCATGGATAAAGGCTATGGAAACTCGAAGGCCCAAAAAGCAACGGTTCTTAAAAGTTATAGCTAAAGATTGTCAGCCTCACTTGTATTTGATTTGGATTGTGAGCATTTGTCAAGGTGAATAAGCACCTCTGAACGTAACTTACCCATATGTGAGACACTGCCATCCCCTGTGTTATTGCTTGTTTGGCATATGCTAAAGCGAGTATCCCCTTTCCATATCCAAAGTGTTACAGTGTCAAGTTGGTAGTCACCCTTTAGTCTGGCCTTTTGTTTTTTAGCCTTCACCTTTCACCCTTCACTAGCAAATTGGTTACAACTATGAAGTGAGTATGGTCTTGAAAGTCTGGTCTGAGTTATAATTAATTAACGAAACTCTATATATTTGGTTGGTAGATCGCTAGTGAAATGATTACTGCTTGTTATAATTGTTATTTGAATGATTTGTAGAGCATGTCTTGAGCTCCAAACACTTGCAACAGATTGATGTTAGCCTGGGTCATTTTATTGATTATTTGATCATTTACAGATTATTATTTTATCTGTCTAGGCATATTAGATATCGTACCTGATCATGCAGAGATCTTTCGGGTGTATGAATATGCACCTTAGATGGATTTGGGCTCCCTGAGTCTAATGAGACAATTTGTTTTAAGTTCCGGGCGGTTACAGTGATGTTTTGTCTCAGTATACCATTTTGGTGCAGTTTTGCCATGTTGAATGGCTTGTCAAGCGGAAGGGTGATTTGATTGATTCACCTAGGGCGCTGTATGAGGAGGGGGTGGTCCAACCACTTGTTTTTACCATTTTACCCCCCTCTCAGAGAGCTTGGTGGGCTCAGTTTGACAACACAGGCACTCTAGATGGCAGTTTGGGCAGTGCCATAGTTCCCGAGGTAGATTAAAAATGGTGAAAATGGCTATTGAAGAATTCAATTTGGGCTACTGAGGCAAAGGAATGGCATGGGATGAGTTTTGATGATGAGTGTGATGTCTTCCGCCCCTTCTCCAACAGTTTCAGCATGTAGATGGACCCACACCCATCTCTTCGGCATATATTATGATTTTTTGGAGCTTTTGGAGGCCCATGATTTTTCCAGAGAGGCACTATTTTGCACTTAATATTATATTTCTATTTATATTGTGCCATGGGGACACGGAGCAGGATAAGCGTTCACCAAATCGCCCCCGACTCGCCGGAATCCGGCAGATCAATTTTGCTGTAAATCATACTTTCGAGGAATTAAATCGTAATTTTAATCATTTGGGTAGTTTTAAAATTCCCGATTTAGTATAGAAAGAGCTAATAAAATTAGTAGAATTCCAAAATAATGAAATAAACAATTTCACAGCAAGCATTTGACTGATTTGAATCAAAAATCGGCCGGAAAAACGGGGCGATTTGGTGAACGCTTATCCCACGCGGGGGGACACACTAGGGGTGTTAGTTAATACCCTCTAGACTCACCATGAGCTTTATTTATTTTTATTTTGTCATATTGAGTGGGATCCTCTCTCCTAGGGCGATTTGGTCCATTGATGTGTTATATTATTATATTGATCCATGTACTTTATGTTGAGCTCAGCTCAATCGTTGATTATAACATTTTGATCTTTTAATCTTAGCCATCCATTTGAAAGGTGGTTAGGATTTTGATATCTCTCCATCTTATTTAAAGAGGAGAGCTTCTCATTGTAAAGGGGTCTTTGGCTCTTGGAATCTTGATAATAGAAAAACTCTTTTGTGGAAATTCTTGGGTCTCCTTTCCATCTAGTGTTCTTTGATGGTGATTGGAAAGTCTATTGCATCTTAACATTTGAGTATTTGTGGTGAGATCTATATTTTTTGTGGAAACTTTGTTTTGTTTACAGGAGGGCGACTTCACTTGGGCGTTTTTGCAGGGCTTCCTCAACTCGCTTGTTTGGCATCGCTTGTATCAGGGGGTTATCATTAGTATCATTGTGATCTATGGTTTCATCTTGTTATTTTTCTGTGGCATTTGTCCATTTCTCTTGATGCATCAAATTTGATATTGTTGACGTTTGTTGTGCAGGAGGGAGGGCACATTGGCTTCCTTGGGCAAATCAATTTGCATAGAGCCTTCATCCAAATCTTCTCAAATTGATCGGGACAACATTGATCATCATCATCAAGGCATCTACAAGGTTATCCAGGTAAGATCCATAGGTCTAAGGTTAGTTCTTCTTTTCTTGGTTCCAATCCATTGGCACCTTATTTCTACTGTCAATACCCTAACTTAAATTAATCAGAAAATTGTGTGGTTCAAACTGCTTGATAAATTGGCAAACCATTTCTGGGTTTTGTAGATCGGGTCAAACCCTAAGTGGTTCCTCCTTGGCGTCATGCTTGGGTGACTCCATTGGGCCCAAATTCCAAGGCACTGATCTTCCAACCTTTGCGCAACCCCTCACTTGGCCAATTTCTCTTGTTTTGATCTTAACTCTAAGGCTTGGGTACTTTGATACTGTCATACCTTTCATCAAGTCTATCGTTTGGTACTAGATAGCCCCAATCCTGTTCTTAACCTCCCTGCATTGGACATGGTTCCCAAGGCAGTGGATATTGTCATCATTTGCTAGTACCTTGATTCTGGATCTAGTAGTAAGACTCATAAGTCACTTGTATTTCAACCTTGGATCAATTTCACACTTCATAAACCTCCTGATCCAAACCATAACTCACCTTGTGACTTCATCCATAGATCTAGGGTTTACTTCATCTTACACCTTGACGTACTTCAACTTCCATTGATTTGATCTGGTGTCTTGGTCTAATCTCTCCCGTCGGGAGTAGATCTGGGTCTCCTGTTGAATTTTTAATGGTTATATCAAATCTTAAAACATTTAGAATCATAACAGCATAACCATAAAGCCAAAAGATCACTGAAAGATAGACAAGCACAACTACACAAAAAGAACACAAAGATTTATCCTGGGAAAACCCTAATGGGAAAAAACCCAGCAAAAGCTTCCTCAATATAGATGCCCCAAAAAGATAAAAGGTAAAACCCGAAAGACTGATCCTCCTTCTTCTCTAGCTCTTTCTCTCTCTCCCTCATGTGCTACACAAGTGAGTGTGTGTGTCTCAAATGAGAAGCACCTCACCTCTATTTATATTCTTTCGTTCACTTAATAATTAATTCAGTTATGTAGGCTCGAGTAATCCTAATTTAATCTTGTAGGCTCGAGTAACCACAACTGAGGTGCTAATGACCCGACTTACAATGGAGGGGACTTCCTCATGACTCTTATTAGTTCTCCTGATTAGAAACATCGAGGTATAAAGAAATACAAGTGATTCTCCTGGTAGGAACATCGGGAAACACAAAAAATACATATAGAATATTCTTCGAAGTTACAATATTTCAACACTCCCCCTTAATGAAAAGGGTATTCTACAACAACATCAACAACAACAACATTAGGAGAGAGAGGACATCATCAACATCATTAGGGTGACACATCTGTAAATCATTGGAAGCTTTTCATCATCTTCAACATATAGTCTTCATCTTCAGACTTCAACAGCAGCAACACTTTGACCGCTCGATCGACAACATCATCATCAACATTTTAATCTTTTCAATCAGCAATCATCATCATCAACAATACTTTGAGCAACATCATTAGCAACATCATCAGTGATACTTTGATCTCTTGATCAACAACATCATCATCATACTTTGACTTTTTGATCAGCAACATCATCATCATCATCAACAATAATTTGATCTTTCGATCAACAATATCATCATCATCATACTCTGAACTTTTGATCAGCATCATTATCATCATCATATTCTGAACTTTCGATCAACAACATCATCATCATCACATTCTGATATTTCGATCAGTGATCGCCATCATCATCATCACATTCTGATATTTCGATCAGTGATCACCATCATCATCATACTTTGCTCTTTCGATCAGGAACACCATCATCATCACACTTTGATCTTTCGATCAGGACATCATCATCATCACACTCTGATTTTTCGATTAGGAACATCATCATCAGCAGCAACAACCTGCAATCCACAATACGAAGACGAAAGTCTTCGAATCACTTTTGGACTTAAAGTCCAGGGATGATGCAATCCCACCACATTCTTGACAACTGAAGTCACCGGATTCAATTATGGGATAATCACTCCCTATCACTTTAGGACTAAGTCCAAGGATGATGCAATCCTACCACGTTCTCAAGTATCGAAGTCACCGGATCCATTCTGAACCGAAGTTCAAGGATGATACAATCCTACCACGTTCTCAAGTACCGAAGTCACCGGATCCGTTCTGAACCGAAGTTCAAGGATGATACAATCCTACCACATTCTCGAGGACCGAAGCCACCAGATCCATTCTGAGCCGAAGTTCAGGGATGATACAATCCCACCACATTCTCGGGGACCGAAGCCACCGGATTCGTTCTGAACCGAAGTTCAGGGATGATACAATCCCACCACATTCTCGAGGATACAATCCCACCACATTCTCGAGGATCGAAGTCACCGGATCTGTTATGGACAGATGTCCCAGGATGATACAATCCCTCTTCATTCTCGAGGACCGGAGTCACCGAATCACTTTAGGACAAGTGTCCAGGGATGATACAATCCCACTGCAACATCACTGCTCCCCCTTTCGAGGAAGGTCTTTCTGAACAACACCAATCTTGTCTCGAAGGTGTTCGAACTTTACCCGAGATAGAGGCTTCGTCCACACATCAGTGTTGAATCGTCATCTTGTAACATCATCATCTAAACCATCATCATCTACATCTTCAGTATGTGAATACTGAACTATCATCATCTGTATCTCCAGTATGTGAATACTGAAAGCATCATCATCTATATCTTCAGTATAGAAATAGTAAAGGCATCATCATCTGTATCTTTAGTATAGAAATACCGAAAGCATCATCATCTGTATCTTCAATATAGAAATACTGAAACTATCATCATCTGTATCTTTAGTATAGAAATACTGAATCACCATCATTTGCATCTACAGTATGTAAATGCCAAAACATTATCTATATCTTCAGTATGGGAATACTGAAACATCATCATCTGTATCTTATCTCGAATGTAGAAATGCCGGATTTCTGTGTGCTTCGATGGAGCATTGGGTTCTCTGTCATCTTTATACAACTCTGGTTATCACATAGAATCTCAGTAGTATCCATCTCCAGCTCAAAGAGACCTGACATCAGCTTTTGAAGCCATATGGATTCACAACTAGCAGAGCAAGCTGCTATGTATTCTGCTTCCGCCATGCTAAGAGCAATACTGGACTGTTTCCTGCTAAACCATGAAATCATAGCAGACCCCAGACAAAAGCATCCACCTGAAGTGCTTTTCCTGTCTGAGACACTTCCAGCCCAATCTCCATCTGTATAGCCATACAATCTGTAATCATGGTTTCCATCATAGTATAGACCAAACTCTATAGTCCCTTTCAGATATCTCATCACATGTTTTGCAGCTATTAG
>LPNX011125776.1:168808-404575 GCA_001517045.1 Pseudotsuga menziesii | reverse complement strand
CCAAAACTTAGGCTATTTTTTAATAGTTTAATTGGAAAAATTGATTTTGTAATAAAAGTGGGCCAAATAATCTGTTTTAGTCATGTAGGTGCTCATTTTTAAGCTAAGAGCACCGTGTAAACCCATGGACCCACTATTTTCTAGTTTTGAGTGATTTTCCATCACTCAGGTCAGAAAGCCCCAAAAATCAATTATTGATTATTTTAATTAATAAATTGATGAATAATGGAGCAAATCCAAAATCATAAATCAGTGGATTCTCAGCAGATTTGATTGAAATCAGTCAGATCTGAACCAGATTGACTGGATCTGACAAATCCTTGACTGATGGAGGTGATTTGGATAGATCCAGAGTTGATCTTCAGCATCCTTTATGGGGAATTTCGCCCTCCCTCTCTCCTCCACACGTTTTGGCTCATCTGGATGAGTTTTGGTGGATGCTTCAGTCAACAGGTTGAGGTGTCAGTCAAATTAGCTCTCCAATTGACAATTGCACTCAGTGAAACTCAGATCTGGCTCAGTTAGACACAGATCAGGCATTGATTGACTCTCCATCAGTTGATTTGTTTTGTCTCCTTGGGATTTGCGCCCCCCCTGGGCTGGATCTCCTATTTTCTGTTTAAATAAAGCATAGGCTACCTCTTCCAAGCTAGTTAGAACTGGGATTGAGGTGGTGCTGCTATTGTACTGTTGTTATTGTTCATTTGAAATAAAGAGAAGCTTTGGAGGCAAGACGGTGTTGTGCCATTGTATGTGTGGATGATCATTGCCATTTTTTACTGAGGTAACCTGTATCTGTGTTCATAATTTGTTGATTGCTTGTGGATTCATTGCTTAGATTGATAATAAGCTTATTATAATCTTGATAGGAAAGGTGCTTTTCAATAAGTTTCCTTTGATGGCCATCTCTTTCCTTTGATGCATGTTTAGAGATCTAGATTCAGCATGTTCTATAAGCTTATATGCATGTTACTCTGAATCTCTGTGTATGTACTAATCGGATCTCACAAGTATTTCGGCAAGTTTTTTGATTTCAGCTGAGCTGCAGGTTCCTAGATTGGAGAGGATGCTGATCTAGTTTGCTTCTTCACTTTCTCCAAAACCTTCCAAAGGCATAGTCCCTCGACATTCCACCTGAAAGCTCCACGGTGGATCTTCAAGGCTACCAGCATTTCTCTCCTCCTCTTCCTCCTTCAAAATCAATTCTTTTACCCGGTTACTTTGTTCACAGCTTTGATATTGTTTAGATCTGTCATCTTAAAGTAAATTTAACATAGATCTATCTTCTCAAAGCCCATAATCTAGATCTTGTTCTTAAAATGTTTCATAAGCATTTTAGATCTAGCTTTAGGGAAATCGTCCTTTTTGCATGGAATTTTAAAGAGAATTTGTAGCTTGCATGCATTAGATTTCTGTTTTTCCGTTATAAAAGATAAATCTAGCAATCAGTGCACATCATATTGGCTGCCTAAAAGGCAAGCCAAGATCCCAAGGAAAGCTTGCTTTCCTTGGTTCCCTTTTTACCTTTTTTAACTAGTTTTTACTTATTTTTTTTGGTTAAAAGCAAGCTGACCCAAAGGTACTTTCAAAGTGCTTTTGGGCATATTTCAGTCTAATAAGCTTGTTGGTTTTTAGCAGGTATAACAGAAAAGAGGAGGAGCTGCTGCTCGAAAGTGACTTTTGGGCCTTCTGATTCCCCCCAGGGGTCTCCCTTTTTCACTGAAATCTTTAATTTTTGCACTTTGTAAGCTCTTGGTTTCATTCTGTATAAGAATCAAGAGGCATCATATCAGTTTGCTGATATTGTAACCGCTGGTAATAAAAATAATTTTGAATAGGCTCTTTCGAGCCCATTCCCCATCCCCCCTGGGGGGATTTGTGTCCGTGTCATTTTTTGCTTTTCGTTCATCTTTTTTCAATCTAGCGTAGTATTAATATGCAGGGTAGTATACTTTGATTCAAGATCAATTCCATATTCCATTGCTATTGGTTTCAAAGTAACTTTAATACTTACCCTATGAGCCTCCTTTTGAGCCGAAAGGTGAAGAAAGGTTTGTGGTAGTCTAATTAGAAAATTGTGGTTTGCTTATTTTTTTATGTTTCATTTGCTATTATCATTTGTTTCAGTAACCATAATAAAATCAACCCCTCCTTGATTCCCCGATTGAGGTCCACTTGGACTAAAAGAGGTTCCTGGAGGGTTTTCTTTTTAACAAGAACATCCATCTCAAAATTTACTAAAATTGACAAGACTCCGGTGTGTATGCTCTGCACTTGGCTGCGGTTGGTCCGATCAGTCAAGCTGTATCAAAAGCACTCGAGTGACTAGAATAATTAGGGTTCACTCTCCCAAATTAACAAACCATCAGATGAAAATCCAACACCTAGATCAAACCATTACGGCGGCAAAATACCCAAAGGAAGCGGGAACTCCTGAAAAGTGATCTCGGGGCGCCGATCTCTGTCACACCCTAACGGGTGCGTTATGAACAATAGCCCCAGAGACTCCATTCAGCCCACATATTCATTGCGGGTAGCCGTGAAGGTTTAGTTTTGGACATACTCCAAGTACTCTCGGGTATATCTAGAGTCCACCCCTTCGCCTAATTTTAATTAACTCATATTTCACATTAACTTAAAACGTACCAAGAGGCAATTGCAAAACATTCACTCCAAGCACATGCAAGTACATTGATTTTCTTTTGACCCCATTTTAAGGCACTGGTTATTTTCTTGCTATATATATATATATATATATTGTGTCTCAGCATTGTGCTTTCGTGCGCTCATTTTGTATCTTGTCATCTATGGTTGTTTATGGTTAAATTTCAAACTCCTGAGTAACTCATTCAGTTTAACATCACCATACTAAGTAATTTAGCCTTAGTAACTTAATAGGGTCTACCCCCTTTGGCTTCGTTAGGAGTCGAGCCTAAACGGAGGAGTCAAGAACAAGGTGACAGCCTTGACTCGAGACTTGCCCCCAAGGACACATCGAGTGGCTTGAAGATTTCTGCCACGTGACCCAGGTGTGTGAAAGGCGGCAACAAGGTGAACACGTCTAGGCTGAACTAGATAAGGTGTGTTATCACCCGCCTTGTAGTTGCCTATGTGAGGTGGATCCAGGATGGATGGTAGAGGGGCAAGCAACTAAGGGGTGGAACCACGACTGCCTAGACTCCCAAATGGATGGTTGTCACGCCAATCAAGGCAGCCTTCACTTTATGTTATCCTAGTCCAAGACAACAATGGGGGAGACCTAGATCTACTCCCGACAGGAGAGATCGGACCTAGACACCAGAAAAAAATCAGACGGGGCTTCAGGATACTTAAGGTGCAAGGTGAATGGAAACCCTAGCTCTAGGGTTTAGGTACTAGCAATTGGTGAAGATGACCACTGTCTTGGGAAACGTAACTGTGACAGGGTGAGCAAGAACAGAGTTGGGATTGTCTAGTACCAAGGAGACAGATTCAGTGAAAGATAGTTGACTTGAGCTATTAATGAGTGTTGGCAAAGGGAATGGGAGGAGAGCTTAAGGATAGCGCTAGCTAGGAAATCAGTGCCTTGTCTGTATTGGGCAATGGAGTCAACAACAACCCAACGTTTCAGTGAACCCACCTGGTATACACCTTGATCTATGAACCCAAAAAATAGTTAGTCCAGAAAAGCTAAGGTACAGGAAAACCAGCTCAATGGAAGGCTAGCGCTAGGGGTTGGAAAGACAGATTTGCAGTTTTAGGGTCACCTGGAGGCTAATAGCTCAGCGTCGAAGGAGAAATGAGGTTAGGGTGGCCTGATCTACAAGCCCAAATCAGAAAATCAGCAGAAAAATCAGATCCAGACAACGTCAAAATTTGACGAGGGGGCTAGGGGGCTGAAAACTGAATTATCAGATCTAGGGAAAACCGGAAAGAACTAGCTCAGCGTTTGGGGTGTTCTGAAATGCTTACGCCCTGATCTATCAGCGTATCTTGTCAGATTTAAGAAAAAGTCACTTCCGGAAAAGTCCAATTTTCAGTGAGGGCGCTAGGGCTGTTTTAGTCAAAAACTCAGATCTAGGTCAAACAACCAAGAATTTGGACAGTGTTGGGGTTGATTTGGACTGTGTGGGACCCGATCTATCTGTCTGTGAAGTCAGAATTTAGAAAAAATTAAAACCCTAGCAGGTCAAATTTTCAGTGGGGAGTTATGCAGTTTTCTGGCAAAAAATCAGATCTAGGTCAAACCAGCAGGAGTTTGACCAGTGTTGCAGTTGATTTGATGAAGGGGAGGCTTGATCTATGAAACCCAGAAATGGTTTGGCCAAAGATCGGACGATTCCCAGATTTATTGCTTTTTAGGGTTTTTAGTATTTTAGGAGTTTTCAGAAAAATTTGAAGTTAAGCAAGGTACAATGGAATAAGATCTGAAAAAGAAGAGACTTACCTGTTAGATCTTACCTGGAAAAGCTTGTAGAAGTCTTTAACAATGATGATCTTTGCTATCTCGGTCAATTCTGGAAGATCCTCGTGATTTCTATGGCATATGCAAGCTCCAAGCCACCAATGCGCCTCCTACCCTGCATGAGCAAACGTCAACCATATCAGATTTGCTAATACAAGATAAAGAAACTGAATGCTACAAGAAAGTAAAACGAAGTAATCATAGATCACAATGAAACTAATGAAAACCCTCTGATTCAAGACGAAGAAAACCGAGCAAGTTGAAGTCCCCCTATAAAAACGCTCTAGCCAAAACGCCCTCCTGTAGACAAAACAATGATAGCAAAAAATATAGATCTCACAAGAATTTTCACAATGCTAGGAAGCTGAAGATTTTCCAATCACCATTTGAGAACATCAGATGCAAAGCAGATCCAGCAAATTTCCACAAAAAAGTCTTTCTATTATTCAGATCCAAGAGCCAAAGACCCCTTACAAATGAGAAGCTCTCTCCTTTAAATAGAAATGAGAGAACCTCAATCATAACCGAATCCTAACCACTTTCAAAACGAGTGGCTAAGATTAAAAGATGAAATGTTCTAATCAATGGTTGGGATGAGCTCAACATACAATACATGGATCAATATAACCATAATTTATCAAAGTGGACTAACCCACCCAAAAAAGGTAACCCACTCAACAAGAAATAAATGAAAGCACATGGTGGGTCCAAGGAGTGTTTGACTAACTCCTTTTAGGTGTCCTCATGGCACAATAAAATAATATAATAATTTAATTCTTTGACTTTTGTGCCTCCTTGAGGAAATCGTGAGCCTCCCAAAAGAGCTCCAGAAAATAATATAAAAATGCCCAAAAATATATGTGGGCCCAATTAGGAGCTGCAACTGCTGGAGAAGGTGTGGAGGACATCACTCTTATCATCATGACTCATCCCATGTCATTTCCTTGCCTCAGTAGCCCAAATCGATTTCTTCAATAGCCATTTAATCATTTTTTAATCTGTCTCGGAAAACGTGATCCAGCCAAAACAGCCTTCTAGGGTGCCTGCGTTGTCAAACTGAGCCCACCAAGCTCTCTGGGATGGGGGTACTATGGTACAAACAAGTGGCTGCACCCCCCTATGCCCATACAACTAGGAGATCCAACTGAAACATCTCCTGCTCAAAAATATCAATCTGTGAAGAAAAACTGCATCAGAAAGGTAGAATGAGCCTGATCACATCTGTAAGCGCCCGGAACTGGAAATAAACTGTCTCATTAGACTCAGAGAGTCCAAATCCATCTAAGGTGTATACTCATACCCCTCATAGGTCTCTATCTGATCATCAATCATATCCAATAAACAATATAACCATCTGTGAATAATCAGACACCAATAATAACTTGGACTATATCCATCCGCTGTAAGTGTTAAAAGGTTAAGACATGCTCTACAGCTCATTCAAGTAACAATCACAACAAGTAGCATTCATTTCATTGGCGGTACATCAACCAATACATATATAAGGCTTTATTTATTATTACTTAGACTTAGACTTTCAAGACTATACTCACTTTATAGCTGTAGCCAATTTGCTAGTGAAGGGTGAAGGGTGGAAATGACAAGGCTAAGGCAAAGGATGAATTCCTACTCAACATCATGACACTTTGGACAAGGAAAGGGGATACTCACTATAACCAATGTCAGACAAACAACAACATAAGGAATGGCAGTGCCTCACAAATGGGTGAGCTGTTTAGAGAGTGCTTATTCAACTTAGGCATCATGTCTAGATCAAGCTTGATCCAAGTTCATTAGGATCATCATTTTATTCCATGGCCTTTTTGGCCTATATGACCCTTTTGGGACTTCACCAGTGCTTAAAAACACAACTAATCGCAACTTGCATCTGGGACATATTTATTTTAACAAGGTCAGCAATTTTTGGATATAGCATATTTTTAACCATTGCTTTTTGGGACTTTTTCTTATACTCTTCAAGGAGTATTTTAGCATTTCATTGCTCTTACCCTTTTTACATATGTTAAGAAACACAATTTTATAATTTTCATTTTTCATGGGCACATATTCAATATTTTCAATATAGGTAGTACATGAGCTTCCAGTTTTAGCCAACAACATCTCAAGTGACTAGGGGGAGTTCTGCACAGTGCCAAACATCGGGACAACCGACCAGAATGATTTAGGCATACTATCCAACTTACCAAAGGCAAGTTTTGTCACCAATTCAGAGCCAAGACATAATATAAAATAGGGAGCCTTGTCCAACAAAAGTTCCAGCGGGGAAAAAGGTCCTCCATGCCATAAGTCAAGAAGTCAGTCAGGTTGAAAACTAAAATGGAAGGTAATGGATGGGTGAAGACAATGAATGATGGAGCCAACACTAGCAAGCCAAAACAATGGTGGGAATGACTACCTCTATTCTCCCTAAGGAGGATAAAACCAATGAGTATAGATCAAGAACTTCCAAGTCTAAGTAAGGACATCAATACATAGTACAAGATACAACCAAGTCCATATAATTATGACCGCCAGATCATGATATCACAAGTTAATACATGACACAAAAATCAGTATAAGAGCAATAATAACCATAACACAATATAAAATGCTGAGTCATAACCATGTAATATAATCCATCTAAGACACCATCTGTCCAATGAGAAAGAACTGACATAAAACTGGGCATCAATGACTGCTCTGAAAATGACAAATGGCTACATCGGTCCTCAAATCTGAGTGTCCTGAGACTCAGTCCTGACATGGGAGAGTACAATAGTCCACTAATATAATAATGATCCATCAAAACTGCTCATCTCAGCATCGCAAATGTAAGAGATATGGCTGAAAAAAGTATTGTGTCTGAAAAATAGAATATGGTAGCCTGGCTACTATATATGTGATAACAAGGTGTTCACAGCAAAATAAATGTCTGGTCTGGTATTTGTTAGATACATCAATGACCCAATAATCTGTTTGTATTGAGTCACATCCACTAACTCTGACGAGTCATCAGCTAACAACTTCAGGTTGGAATCCATGGGTGTGGCCGTGGCTTTACATTCCAACATATCAAATCTTTTCAAAATTTCCACTGCATAAAAAATAGATCATCCACATACAGTAATAGTATGCCAGGTTCATTTTCTATTACCTTGAAGTAAAGGTTAGGGTCAACTTTACTCTTGGTAAAGCCCAAGCTCGTCAGGAAACTATCTATCCTTCCATACCAAGCTCTGGGAGCTTGCTTCAGTCCATACAGGGCCTTCTTCAACTTGCATACGTGAGTCCGTCTATCTTCAACTTCAAATCCTTGTGACTATTTGATGTAAAACTCTTCCTCAATCATACCATTAAGGAAGGCTTGTCTTTACATCCATCTGGTGTATATCCGACTTCATCATGGAAGCAATTACCATGATAGTTCTGAAGGAAGTGTACCTTGCTTCCTGGAGCAAGTGTCTCTTCAGAATTAATTCCCTCTTTCTGAGAGAAACCTCTAGCCAGCATATTTTATCTTTCAAATCCATTTGGAAGATACCACATTCTTGCTTTCTGGTTTGAGTACTATATCCCAAACATCATTCTAGTATTCTTTCATCATAGCATCTTCCATGAGTTCGTCTTGTCAGGTCATCAACATATCCTAGTCTTCTGTATTCAACCTTGAAGGTTGGAACCCACTTTACTCTTGGTAAAGTCTCGATCCATCAAGAAGCTGTCCATCATGTCATACCATGTCGAACTCAGAAATCTTCTGTAGTCACTCCCCATGAAGCGGAGCATCATCTTCCCACTTCATTATATACAGGTGGTTCTCTGCTTGATATATACTTCTAGTGGGTCTGGTCAATAGAGTATGTCATGTCATAGTCTATTCTTTCTGAGGCAAACCACGAACCTTGCTTTGTACACTTATTCTGGTAGATCCATATGGAAGATACGACAGACTTCCCTTTAGGTCTCGAAACCATATCGTAGACATCATTCCCCATGATCGACTGTTACTCTTTTATCATAACTTCTTTCATAGCCGGAAAGGTTAGCATCAATGATGTCACCCAACCGTGTTACACAACTAGAGTGTGTCCGAGGCTTCTTTGGTTTGGAAGTCTTGCCATTCTTTTCTTCATCTTGAGTTATCTCTTGTACCCATGGTGGTCTTCATCCTTCGAGGTGGATCTACCGCTCTCTGAAGCTCTTTCTTCTGTCACGGTGTCTCTGACCCTGGAAGCTTCAGATTCATGTTTATTGGAGTGAATCTTGAATTGTTTTCACTTGTTCTTCGGAACAAGTCTCATCCTTCTTTTCTTGTAGGCGGTTGTACAAGACCTTTCCTATAAGTCAAATGCACCAGTTACATGGTTAGAACCATTTCATAGAACATATGCATAACGACGCATCATTCAACTGTTTAGCCAATACAACATTCATCCATATCTCACAGAAACTTTCTAGATGACATCATTGAGATTGTGCACTAATCCAATATGTCAGCAAGGAGGTTTCATTCTAGATAAGTAGCAATGGAGAGGTGTATAGCACCATGAGCTACTTACCCATCACATGCATACTGCCATTAATGCAAACATTTTATCATGCATAACACATCAACTGAATATAAAACAATATCATGAAATGACAATTGAATACTTATCTTTTATTTGTTTCGTGGGTAGACTCCTTCTTGATCCTTCTGCTTCATCATCTTCTTCATTCATGACATCATCATTTCTTATCCAAATGATAAGATGGATAAGAGGTTCTTCAAGAATTGAGTTCTTCATATTCCTCATTGCTTGAGGGATCTTCTTTGAATTGTGAGCGCTTGATCTTTAGTTGCTCCCATCTTATCTTCTCTTATTATGAGTCGAGTTTCTTCTTGTGTAAGGCTTTAGCCTCATTTCCCTTTGGAACTGGAACCTCTCCACTTATGTAGGCGTCCAATTCATTTTTCATCAAGAACCAGTAAAATCCTATGCTTCCATGCTCGGAATTTTTCGGCGGTTTGAGATGTTTGTCCTGGTTCAAGATCTGGCTGATATAAGGGTTTGTCAGAGAAACCCTAATTTTCAAAACTTGGAATATCTCAGATCTGATTGGATAGAAAGATGTGCCTCCTGAAGGCGAGCTGAGCAGCATATTCATTTTCCCAAAACTGTGATCAGAATTGCAAAATACTTGATGCCCTAGTTTTCTTCAGTTTCTTCTGCAGAATGCCTGATATTGTTTCTGCGGTATCTCTAAAAGTACTGCTCCTCTGTGTCTGAAATTTCGTACTGAGGTAGCCTTGCATGTCCTCTTTCCAACATCGTAGGTTAGAGTAGAATTAGTTTTAGCAATTGGAACTTATGCGCATTTTCCCAAGGTGGCTCATTTCAGGACTGTTCAAAAGAGCGAACTTGTACAGACGCCCACGTGTCACTGTTTCATCTTCGGGGTCTGAAATTTGTACCACAGAAAGTACAGTTCGTTCCCTTTTTGGAACATCTTGCGAAATTTCAGTTGGTCCTTTGTAGCCCGAGATATAACAATTCTCCCTAGGTGTCCTGTTTAGGGATGAATTCTGGGAGAGGCTGGAACCCTAACTTGGAGGAATCATATCTCCTAGAATATAGTGAATTTAAGTCTGAAACTTGGACACAATGTACAGAAAGAATTTATTGTCGACCTGTGAAAGTTTCGGCACTTGAGCCTTCTCCAATCTCGAGATATAGCGAATATACAAAAACTATCGGTTTCAGTATTTTAGGGTTTTTCAAGCCTGAGGTCAAACTAGGGTTTGACTTTCTCGAAGTTTCACCCAACCAAAAATCTCGACCCAGGTCTCTAAATGAGGAGAGTAATCCTATTCCGGGCTCACTCAGAAATTCCTCTGCTGTAAAAAGTCCTAACTTCAAGCAGCAAAAACTGAAAATGCCTGGAATCAAATTTTGCTTCGACAGAAAGATGCGCCCTTCAATGGTGAGTCAGCCTAGCCTTCTTTTGTTGATGGATTGTGGAGAGAGACCCAAAAAGTAAGAAGCCCTAGCTTCTGTAGCTACACAGTGTCTTCTTTCAGGGTGGCTCTGATACCATGTTGAATTTTTAATGGTTATATCAGATCTTAAAACATTTAGCATCATAACAGCATAACCATATGCCAAAAGATCACTGAAAGATAGACAAGCACAACCACACAAAAAGAACACAAAGATTTATCCTGGGAAAACCCTAATGGGAAAAACCCAGCAAAAGCTTCCTCAATATAGATGCCCCTAAAAGATAAAAGGTAAAACCCAAAAGACTGATCCTCCTTCTTCTCCAACTCTTTCTCTCTCTCTCTCATGCGCTACACAAGTGAGTGTGTGTCTCAAATGAGAAGCACCTCACCTCTATTTATATTCTTTCTTTCACTTAATAATTAATTCAGTTATGTAGGCTCGAGTAATCCTAATTTAATCTTGTAGGCTCGAGTAACCACAACTAGGGTACTAATGACCCGACTTACAACGGAGGGGACTTCCTCATGACTCTTATTAGTTCTTTCGATTAGAAACATCGGGGCATAAAGAAATACAAGTGATTCTCCCGGTAGGAACATCAGGGACCACGAAAAATACATATAGAATATTCTTCGAAGTTACAATATTTCAACATCTCCCCCATTGTTGTCTTGGGCTAAGACAACATCAAGTGAAGATTGCCTCGATTGGCGTGACAACCATCCAGTTTGGGAGTCGACGCTATCTTGATTTCACCTCTTTGGTTGTCCATTCCTCTACCATCCATCTTGGATCCATCTTATAGGGGCAACTACAAGTTTGGTGATAACAAATATTTTTATTAGGAAAACACAGAGCTTTTACAATATCAGAAAATCGATTTATGCTCTAGATGTAAATTCAAACACCCGAAAATCACTGAGAAAAACCTATGAGATGGCATGGTTCCCAAGGCAGCTTGCTGCTATACGACCTGCTGTTGTACAATGCCGCTGTTGCTGCTGGATGGTGTATCTCCGCCAAAGTCTCTTGTCTCTCTCCTCTGCAATTTAGGGTTGCCTTCCTGAGTTAGTGTTCCTCTGTCTTCTTTGCCAAAATTCTCTCTCTCACTTCTTCCTCTGTCTCTGTTGGAATGCAAATGTGTCCTCTCCACCAATTGAGCTCTCTTTTATAACTTTAGGTAAAGCAAAAACCCTAATTTCACTTTCACTTAAAGTTAATAAGGATTCATCAATCAAATAATAGATAGTAAATGGATCAGTTTGAAGATTAATGAATTGTTGGTCGTAGAGTATTATTCCCGTCAAGCTTGAATCGAGAATGAAATGAAAAGGAGTGGTTGGGTTGATGGACATCTGAAAATTATGTTCTTGTCCCTTCTTTTTCCCCTCCCCAAAGGGGACATTTTCTAATCCTTCTGTACGTTACATTAGAATCTTGTTATCCACGATACTTTTATTGCTTCTTCAAATGGTCTTTACCTTTCCCATACCACGAATCAATGTTCGTTCTATTTTCTATATCACAAATAGAAGGAGATTGATCCCGGAATTAGGAGATCATCCTATTGGGATTCAATAGATTGGAAAAACAATGGATGAGTAAGGCGAAGATACGGAAAGAGAGGGATTCGAACCCTCGGTAAGCAGAAGCCTACATAGCAGTTCCAATGCTACGCCTTGAACCGCTCGGCCATCTTTCCTATGAGATATCTCGGTTTTCATTAACAAAATTAGTAAATAGCAACTTTAATTAGATAACTTAATTATTTTAGGAAAAATAATTAAAGACAATTGGCTTCCTAATTTAAATCTTTTGCATACAGGAAGACCTTCCTTGTTGCTGCTAGTTTAACACTCCCTCTCAACGAGGAAGCGATTTGGTAGCAACCCCAACTTATCGCTGAACTTCACAAAACTCTATCAGCAAAGTGCCTTGGTGAAAATGCCTGTCACCTGCTCATTTGTCTGTATGTACTCCAACCGAATGGTTCCTCTCTGAACACAATCTTGCAAGAAGTGGTACTTGATATTTATGTGTTTGCTCCGGTCATGGAACACTGGATTCTTAGATAGCCTGATGCCACTCTGATTATCACAGTGAACTACTGTAGCTTCTAGCTCAGATTCGAACAACCCTAAAAGTAACTTCCTCAGCCACATACCCTCACAAGCAGCCATGCTGGTTACCATGTACTCAACCTCTGTCGAGTTCAATGCAACTGACTTCTGCTTGTTGCTGAACCAAGACACAACCCTTGATCCAATGCTGAAACAACAACCCGAAGTACTCTTCCTGTCCTCTACACATCTTGCCCAGCCAACATTTGTGAAACCTGCTAACTGCACACTCCCCTTGTACTCATGAACCAATCCATACTCCATTGTACCTCTGATGTAGCGAAGTATGTGTTTCGTAGTCGTCCAATGCAGTCTCCGAGGGTCCACCATGAATTGGCTAAAAGAGTTGACTGCAAAGTTGATGTCTCGCTGTGTGTTGACCAGATACATAAGTGATCCGATAAGCTAACGATACAAGGTAGGAACACATCCGTTTGAACCTGATGCATCAATCTTCCTCCAATTGGAAACTAGAGGTATGGCCATAGGCTTGCAGTCCTCCATCCTGAATCTCTTCAAGATCTCTATTACATACTTCCCCTGTCCAATGAAGAAGCATCCATCTCTCTGCCAAACCTCCAAGCCCAAAAAGTAATGCATCAGCCCAAGGTATTTCATCTCAAACTCCATTGCAAGGTTGGACTTGTAGTCTCCAATCAGCCTCTCATCTCCTATCAAAAAGAGATCATCCACATATAGGACCAGTATGAGAGGCACCTCACCTACCAAGAAGTACAGATTGTGATCAGCCTCTCTCCGTTGAAATTCCATCTCCCGTAGATAGCTGTCAATCCTCGAGTACCATGCTCGAGGTGCCTGCTTAAGCTCATAAAGAGCTCGATGCAGTCTGCATACATGCGTCTCCCTGTTCTCCACATCAAACTCCTCTCGCTGCTCAATATATACCTCCTCTATCACTCCGTTGAGGAAGGTAGTCTTGATGTCCATCTGATGGACTCGCCAACCCATCTCTGCTGCTAAAGAGATAATAGCCCAACTGGAAGAATACCTGGCAATAGGGGCGAAGGTCTCCTCATAGTCAATACCCTCCTTCTGTGAAAACCCCTTTGCCACGAAGTGTGCCTTGTACTTCTCCATGCTTTCGTCTGTTGCATGCTTCACCTTGTAGATCCATTTGGATCCTACCACCTTGCCTTCAGGTCTCGACACAACCTCCCATACCTGGTTCTTCATGATTGAGTCATACTCCTCAGCCATGGCCTCCTGCCACACCTCATGTTGTGCAGCCTCCTCAAAGCTGGAAGGTTCAGAGTTAATCAACTTTGTCATCAATGCCATATAACTGAGTCTCTCTGGTGGTACGCTCCGTCTAAAAGATCTCTATGGAGGATCCAGTTGCCTGGAATCTTGAACTGTGGACCTAACCACTTCGGCTTGGGCCTAGTGTCTACCTGCTGCGACTACTGGATATCCGTCTCCTGTTGCAGCTCATCCTCCAAGTCAATGACTATAGGATCGTGTCCACTTGACTCCCTCTGATGAGTAAAACCTGTGCCCTGTGTCTGTACCTATACTTGTACATCTGGCTCCTCCAATTTGATCCTTGTGTCTTGTGCTGGCTGTTGCTCTGCTGGTAAGTCCATAGATCTCCGCAAGGCCCTGTCCTCATCGAACTGGAGGTGTATTCACCCTTGTTGTCTATTCTCAACACCTGAATCTTCTTTTCTGTTTGGTTCTCCACAAGAGTCTTGAACTCTCGGAACCTATCAAAGACCTCTAACCTGACCTTCAGGAAATAGATCCAGGTCTTCCTGGAATAGTCATCATTGAAGGTTACACTGTAATTGTAACCACTAAAAGAATGGACACTCATAGGTCCGCATACATCCGAAAGCACCAATTTCAAGGGCTCCTTAGACTTGTGCTCACTCTGTGGGAAAGGCTTCTTGATGTTCTTCCCCAAAGCACAACCCTTGCAGTGGTTATGTTTCTCCTCTTGTACCCGAGGAACTCCAATGACAACCTGTCTCAAGTGCCTTAGTGCACCTTGGTGTAAGTGTACCATCCTCCTATGCCACAACTCACCTTGGCTACTGCTGCTGCTGACTAGAACCTTTGCAGGATCAAAGTGTAGTCTATACACTTTCCCGCTCCTTATGCCAATCACCTGATCCAAGCTCCTATTTGACCCCTTGGGCCTGATATATACTCTATGGTCTCGAAACTTCACCTGATATCCCTTGTCCTCCAGAGTGGAGACTGATATGAGGTTCTTGGTCAATCCTAGAACATATAACACATCAGCAAAACTGAGGGGTTTGCTAGACTCCCTCTAAAACGAAACAGTGCCAACTCCCTGCGCCTAATACTGCGCATCATCACCCAACTCAACGTGGATCCCTGTTCCATCCTCCTGCAAGTCTCTGAGGAATCTCTTATGTCCAATCATGTGACTAGATGCTCCACTGTCGATATACCATATATTGCTCCCTGTGGATCCACCTCTGCAGATCCAACCATCTAAGTGTTACTCTTCTTCTTCATGTCTAGGCACTAGGAGGCAAAGTTTCCCTGCTTGTGGCAGATAAAACACTTGACCTTTGACACATCAAGGTTCTTACCATCCTTCTTCCTCTTTGCCTTACCCTTACTCTTCCCTGTAAGGGCTAGAGCCTCCTCATCCACAATCTGTTGGGCACTGTTGGATGAGCCTGATCCTTGACCCATGCGGGTCTGCTCCTGCACAAAGTCATCCCATAGTCTTTGCCAATCAGGGAACTTCTCCCTAGCCACAACACCTTTGACAAAGGTGTCCCATGGCTTAGAGAAGCCATTGAGGGCTATCCGAACTAGCTCCTCATCCTTAGTCTTAGAGCCAACAACTCCAAGCTCATCCCTGATCTGTGTCAGCCTCGTGAGATAAGGTACCACTCCTCCCTTGACCATCTTGGTGCTGCACATCCTCTCTTGCAACATCATCTTTTGGTTCTCGTTCTTGCTTTGGTACAGACTCTCCAAAGCTGTCCACATCTCAGCTGCGGTCTTCTTACCAGAAAGGTGAGGGACTATATGGTCCTTCACTCCATCCATGATAATCAACATGGCTTTGGAATCAATCTTCTTCCAAGCTATCAGATCTACCAGATCTATGGGTGCAACTTTTGTGGAGTCAATGTGCTCCTCTGCATCACTGACGTCCAAGATCCTTGTGATCCTTTCTTTCCATGTAGGAAAGTTCTATGCCCCCTAGAGTCAATCCTCAACCCTCAACTGCACGACCATAGTGAAGTGTTACCTATCAAACCCTAGATCTGAAAGTCTAGGTTTGTGTCTTCAATAGATCTGCCCTTGATCTATCACTGCCCCTGATCTATCATTGCTGTTGCAATTCTCTCAGCTTTAGCTCTCCACAGCTCTGATACCATGTAAATTTTCCTTTAAAGCACAACTAGGGCTAAAACAGTATATTTAAATGTAACTGAAATAACCACACATGAACTTCTTTACAGTATGCAGCGGAATATAAAACTGAGAACCATTTACAACATCAATCACATCAATAGAAATGACACAATCTTTTTGGGTAGAAACCCTTGGACAACCCAAGATGGAAAAACTGGTGCAGCAGTATGAAAGGATATTTTTATTAAGAAAATACAAAGCTTTTCCAATATCAAAAAATCGATTTCTGCCCTAGATGGTAAAATCGAAACACCCAAAAATCACTGAGAGAAACCTGTGAGATGGCACGGTTCCCAAGGCATCTTGTTGCTGTATGATCTGCTGTTGTACGACGCTGATGGTGTACCTTCGCCAAAGTTTCTTGTCTCTCTCCTCTGCAATTTAGGGCTGCCTTCCTGAGTTAGTGCTCCTCTGTCTTCTTTGCCAAAATTCTATCTCTCTCACTTCTTCCTTCGTCTCTGTTGGAATGCAACTGTATCATCTCCACCAATTGATCTTTCTTTTATAACTTTAGGTAAAGCGAAAACCCTAATTTCACTTTCACTTAAAGTCAATAAACAATTAGATCGCTTTAATTATTTTTGGAAAAATAATTAAATACAATTGGCTTCCTAATTTAAGTCTTCTGCATGCAAGAACACATTCATGTAGAAAGACCTTCCTTGTTGTTGCTAGTTTAACAAGAGGTAGCTGACATGATGAAACAAATGATGATAAACTATACTTTCCAGATGAATGCTATGCAAAATAGGATAAACAACATGGAAAAAGAACATGTTTCTCAAAATCATAAGAATTTCCAGCTTAGACAAAACTAGGAATTGAAAAAGAAGTATCCTTCCTATGAGCAGAGACCTCCAAATCAACTCGAAACAAACAACATGGTGATTGATGAGGTTCCTCCCTATTGTCGACCTTGTGATGAACTTCATGAAGAATTCACTTGTCCAAAATTCTGCTACATTATGGAACAAGAACAAATGGAAATGAATAACTTTGTGGGACATCCTAGAAGTCATGACTACATAAACAATGTAGGGCAAGTTCATCATATTTCAAAAGAAAAATGGAAGCAAGCTAAAGACTATAGTCAAGAAAAGGATAATGCTACGAAGATTTTTGGTGAAAAGCCTTCACCTAAACAGATTATGGAGAGGTACAAAGGGGGTGTTTATCAGAGAAAGAAAAACATGATCCCAACCAAGTCAAATCAGCCTTTGCCAAAGGTAAAAACTCCTCCCCCTTTAGATCTAAACATTGATTTGGGTAATTGGTTATTAAGTGCTAAGATTTCTGTCCCTGTAATTGAGATCCTCAAAATTCCAAGTCAAAGAGATATTTTCATGAAAACCTTGGCAGAACCTAAGGAAAATATAGTTGAAAAATCCGAGGAAACAATTAGAGAAACCTAAATAGAAACTGATCAATTCAAAGGAAAATGAGAAGGATAAACCTAAAGAAGATTTGTCCAAGAAACAGAGTAACTTCAATGAAGACGTCCCCATTATTTTGCATAGTAGGGATGCTAATAAAGAAGACCATCCTGCGTTCTACATATCTTTGATTGCAAAGAACAAATTGTTGCACAATTTCATGCTTGATTCAGGTGCATAATCAAACATCATGACTAGAAAAGTCATGGAACAAATGGGCTTAACTATCTCAAGGCCATATCATAATGTATGTGCCATGGATTCAAGAGAAATCGATGTCGTGGGTATAATTCTAAATTTCCTAGTCAACTAGCAGCATACCATGACATAGGTGTAACCATGGACATAGTTGTCATAGATGTGCTCGACAGATGGGGAATGTTGTTATCAAGAAAATGGGTTGCCTCTCTTGGAGGATCAATTCAAATGGACTGAACCTACGCCATGATATCTGCTTCCGAAGATGCACATGTCAAGTTATATAGAGAAAAGGAACGAAAGTATCATGTAGAAGATCTAAATGAGCCAGATAATGAGTATATTTGTGAAACAAACAATGTTGGAAACCATGCCATCTATGCTAATTATCTTATACCCATTAGAGAAAAGGAAAATGATGAGGAGTTTGATTAGCTATGGAGAATGAGTTTTGATGGAGCTTGTTCTAAGGCTGGGAAAGGGGCAGGCATTATTATAGCTTCACTATCAAATAAAAAATTCATTTTTGCATACAGACTTGAGTTTGATGCATCTAATAATGTAGCAGAGTATGAAGTACTATTGCTAGGACTTGAAATTGCTAAAGATATGGGAATTCATGTGCTCAGTATTAAAGGTGATTCAGATTTGATTATTTCTCAAGTCAAAGGCACATTTGCATGTAAAAGTGAAAGACTTAAGAAATATAGGAATGCTGTGTGAGACACTTGGAATTATTTTCGGGCATTGAACATTGTGCCCATCCCACGTTCTGAAAACTATGAAGCAGACAAACTTGCTGTGGCAGCTTCAACTTTGGAATTTTCTGAAGAATTGGTCAAAGGGGATGGCAAATTTGAAATAAACTTCAGATCTTCAATACCAAACAACATAAATAATTGGCAGGTGTTTAAAGATGATAGTAAGATTGTAAAATTCATCAACAACATGCATGAGTTTTCTGACTGTCAGATAAATTTTCAGGATGAGAAAAACACTAATGTCAAAGAAGAGGATCAACCTATGAACCACATCCCAAAGAATGTTGTTGAATGGGAAAGTACCTTTGATAGGGAGGACAGATATAAGAAAAAGGAAACGATAAAACCTGAAGATTTTATAGAAATAAACATTGGTACCGATAAGGAACCAAGAAACATAAAAATTGGAAAATGTACTTCGAAGAAGAAAAAAAAGACCTAATTGATCTTGTAAAAGAATACAGAGATGTATTTGCTTTTACATATGATGAGCTGAAAGCTTATCGGGATGATGTATTCCAACATACAATCCCATTAAGGCCTGAAGTTAAACCTTTTCGACAAAAACTTAGAAGGATAAATTCCATGTTGGCACCCATGGTCCAAAAGGAGTTACAAAAGATATTGGCAGCGGGCATTATTGCCCCAACAAGGAATTCATCACGGTGCTCAAGCTTGGTTGGAGTCAGAAAAAAGAATGGACAGCTGAGATTATGCATAGATTTCCGAAACATAAATATCTCGTGTATGAAAGACAATTAACCCTTACCTGATATGGAAACTTTACACTTCAAAGAGTAATGGGGTCGGGGATAATGTCTACGCTGGATGGTTTTTCAGGTTACAATCAAGAAAGAAGATCAATACAAGACCACGTTTACTTCACCGTGGGGAAGTTTTGAATACTTAAGAATGCCTTTTGGTCTTTTGAATGCGGGTGCAACATTCCAAAGAGCCATGGATTATTCCTTCAATGAGCTAATTGGAAAAATTATAGAAATCTATCAGGATGACCTTACTGTTTTTTCCAAGGAAAGATCGGATCACGTAGCCCATCTCAGTAAAGTTTTTGAAAGATGTAGAATGTATGGCATATCTCTAAATCCTTCTAAATCAGTACTAGGAGTTGATGAGGGTAAACTATTGGGACACATCATTTCCAAAGATGGGGTCAAAATTGACCCAGAGAGGGTTGAGGCCATAAAAAGAGTCCTTTTTCCTACCAACAAGAAGGCCCTACAATCTTTTAATGGCTAAATAAAATTCATAAGAAGGTTTATACCAAACTTAGCCGAGCTAATGAAACCTATGCAGAAATTGCTTAAAAAAGATGCTAAGTTTGAATGGGACCAGGAAGGAAAAGAAGCTTTTGCATCCATTAAAGATTGCATCTCTAGGTCTCCTGTTTCGATAAGTCCTGATTACTCCAAAGATTTCCAAATTTTCTCATTTGCATTAGAGGACACAATTGCTGGAGTTTTGTTGCAAAAGAACAAAGAGGTTCAGGAACAACCTATTGCATTCATGAGTAGATCCTTATAGAATTATGAATTCAAGTACACTACCATGGAAAAGCAAGCCCATGCCCTTGTCAAATCTTTAAAACACTTCAGAACTTATATAGGTTACTCCAAAGTGGTTCGCTATGTCCCTCATTCAGTAGTAAAGGATATCTTGTTTCAACAAGATTGCCTTGGCATAAGGGGAAAGTGGGTATCAAAGATCTAGGAGCATATGACCTGGAGATCAAGCCCCCTACTTTAATCAAGGGGAAGGGACTTGCCAAGATGATGACAGAGGGAAATGAACAAGCCTTAGGTATGGTTTGTCAAAATAGTTCACCGACATCAACCACTTCATTAGGAATTCAACATCTTCAACAACAACAGTGGTATTTAGACAGTATATTCTACCTCCTAAACCTAACATGCCTAGATCATCTAGTTGGCCACAAGAGAAGGTCACTAAGATTGCAAACCACCAAGTACTGTCTCACACAAGAAGGATTGGGTTGGAAAAACCCTGATGGTCTCATACTTAGGTGTGTGGATGAAGAGGAGTCTCGGAGACTCCTAGAGGAGTTTAGAGCCGGATACTATTGGCCCACTTTATTTACTGATGTGCACAAGTCTGTTAGGAATTGCTAGAAATGCCAACTTTTCATAGGAAAACAAAAACTTGATGCATTACCTGTAAAGCCGATAGTAATTTAAGCCTCTGTTTAGCAATGGGGCTTTGATTTCATTGGTAAATTTAAAGACAATTCAAATAATGGTTATACTTGGATTTTAACAACAACGAATTATTTTACCAAGTGGGTAGAGGCCATACCTACTAAAGCAACAACCGAGAAAGTGGTTATGGACTTCCTTGAAGACAGAATCATCACTAGATTTGGGGTGCCTTCTAAGATAACCGCGGATAATGCCAAAGCCTTTAGTTCAATAGCAATATCTTCATTTTTCTTTAAATATGGCATTATCCTATCTCATTCCTCAAACTACTATCCCCAGGGAAATGGTCTAGCTAAGACGAGCAATAAAAACTTGATGACCATCGTGAAAAAGATTGTTAGTGACAACAAGAAGGCATGGGATAGTAAAATCAAGTTTGCACTCTGGGCAGATAGAATTACTAAGAAAGTGCAACAGGAAAGTCTCATTTCGAGTTGGTTTATAGCATGAATGTGACTTTGCCTATTCATCTTCACTTACCGGTATATCAGACTCTGCAAGACTCAAGTTCAGATCATGATAACTTTCAGAGTAGAATAATTAAATTGATAGAGTTAGATGATGTCAGAAGAAGGGCTGTTAATCAAAGTATAAAAAATCAGGATAAGGTTAAAAGAAATTTTGACAAATCATCCAAACCAAGGGTTTTTCAGAAAGGAGATGCAGTGTTACTTTGGGACAAACGGAGAGAAAAGTCGGGCAAGCACGAAAAATTTGATAGTTTATGGATGGGCCCTTACATCATTCATGATGTGGCTCGTGACAACTCTTTTTATCTCAATGACATGGACGGGGAAAAACAGACTTTGCAGTTCAATGAACAGATTTTGAAACTATTATTCAGTGAAAACATCTGATGCCCATGGGGGCATCTTTGTATCATGACTCTCTAAACCTTTCTTCGCATTTTATTTCTTAGCTTAGTTTATTTTTCTGTATATTACTTCGTACATTATTTTGTGTATATTAGTTGTGTAAAAGTTTCATTTTTGTATCATATATTGCAGCTTATTGTGTTTCATTTGGTTATCTATATACATGGGACTGACTTATCCTAGTTTTTGTGCAGAAACCAAAGATTCTAGGTTTCTCGTATGATTGATTTCCACGAGGTTTAGATCAATCACACGTCCCACAGCTTGAGCCAGATGTTACCAACTAGGTTGCATCTAGTTGGACTTTCAGTGAGCCGCCAAAGATGAACAAATCATTGTTCAAATTCAAGAGTTCAGAAGTCCATTCAGGCCTTCCAAGGCCCCTTTTTCACTTTTTTACCACATGTTCATACCCTGCAGGGAATTTGTAAAAGATGTGCTAGCATGGGTTTTTTGTAAAGAACTTGGCTTCCTAGGACTTAAACATCAATCCGGGTATTCCAAAGTGTTTTTTTTCCTTGGTAATTATATGTTGTTGAATAAACGACTTATAATTTCAAGTTTTTCACTGCTCCTCCAAAGCTGGAATGGTCGTCTTGATGGTTAGGGCTTAAGAGGTTATTAAAGTTCATGGGTCGATGTATATGAACATGCTAGACATTATTATTGGGTCATATGGACATGTGCTAGGTCCCCCTAGGTTTCATTTCATGTTTTGAGAAAAATAATATTTCTCGCAAACTTAGGCTATTTTTTAATAGTTTAATTGGGAAAATTATTAATGTAATAAAAGTGTGGTTAGAAGTCGGATTTTTCCATGGGGGTGCTCATTTTTTAACTCGGAGCACCAATTGTACCCTTAAACCCACTTCTCCTAAGTTTTAAGTGATTAATTTATCACTTAAGTAAAAAATCTCCAAAAAAAAAAAAAAATCAATTAAAAAATGGAAAATTAATTAAATTGGAGAGAATATCCAAATTCCTAAATCAGTGGATTCTTGTCCGATTTGATTGAAATCAGTTTCTAATGGCTTCTTTGAATGACGGCAATTCATCTCCTTGATCAAAGCATGAGCTTCAGTGGTGATTGAGGCAGCTACGAGTTGATCTAGCCTTGAAGATTGCACCCTCTCTTGGTAGCTGGTGCATGGGTTGAGGTGTCAGTTAGTGTTTGGGTTGGTGGGAGAGGTGGCGCCTACCACTCCCACCTACACTTCAATGTAACTTAGTTCATCCCCTCTTCTTCTCTAGTTGATGCCCTCTCCATCTGGTAGTGTAGGTTGCATCCCCTTGGGCCTCTCTGGCTATAATAAAGTTGTGCTCTCCCCATTCAAACTAGTTGGAATGTGCTGGGAATAGCTTGCTTGCTGTAATATTTGTTTATTTGAGAAATAAAAGAGACTTTGGAGATCTATTTGTGTGGTGCTTTGTTGAGTGGATGTATTATCATTGTGCTTTGTGGAGATAGTATTTGCTGTATCCATCTTGCTTCTAAGTTCCAAATCTAGCTTGCTTGAAGGATTGGTATCAGTTTTGCGAGGTGAATTAAGTTGTTTGTTTATTGCTTCAATTTATTTAGTATGAATGCCTAGAGATGCAAATCGAATATTTTCATTTGTTTATGGACATTTTCCCATTGATTTCTAAGTGTACATGTTGCTGGATTTGATCTTGGTTGTTAAGTTGTGTGATGTGCAGGTCATTTTTGCTTGAGATATTGAGGATCTTGTTTGATCTGTCGAATTTCTAACATTTTTGTTTATAGATAAAGTCCCTCGGTGCCCCAAAATCAAAGCCTCAAGGATCATCTTGTTCTCCAACCTTTCCTTCTCTCCTTCTCAAATATTGTTATAATCATCTTGTTCGTTTTATTGAAAAGTAGTTGCATATCTAACAGTAGAAGTTTATTTGCATAAGTAGATCGTATTTACTTTTCATTTCTAGATCTAACTAAGGTTGAAAGGAATAATTATTTTCTAGTATAGATTTGCATAACCAAGTTTTTCATGCTTCAAATTATTTGCATCATAAAATCAAAAGTCTTGATTAGTAGGTCTAACTTTCGAGTTTAAGTTTCATATCTAGCATCTTAGTGCTCAAATTTGTTTGTTTTCCTTACGGAACAAACAAAGACCCTGAAAAAATAGCTTTCTAGCTCATTTTTTAGTTTCTTTTACTTGGTTCATTTTAGCTTTTTACTTAGAATTTTTTCGACAAATTTTGGTAGTTTTTCCAAAACACTCCCAAAACACTCTCAAAGTGTTTTTGGGTCTATTCTATTAATATTTGTTGGCTTTTTTTTGCAGGTTTACAATAAAAGAGGAGGAAGTTTTGGCAAATTTTCGCAAAATCAAGGAAAAAGAATACAAACAAAGCTTCCCTTCACATAAAAAAAAATATTTTTTAATAAGTTGTAAGTCTTTGGATCCAAAGTATAAGGACCAAAGTGCATTTTTATTTGATGTTGTAAGTTTGTAATAAAGGCTTGAGTAGGCTCATCAGAGCCCACTCGCCATCCCCCCTGGGAAGATTCGCGTCGGTGTCCATTGTCATGGTTTTTCTTCTGCTAGTATAGTTTGTTTCATTATTTTGCTATTTTAACTTATATTTCAATTTTATTGCAAAGTAATACAAATACTAACGCACTGCGCTATACCGAAGTACCGAAAGAGAAAATATTTGAGCAGTGTAGTAATTAGAATACTTTCATTTTTTGTACTCTTGTCATTAAAATAAACCCCCATGCTCTCCCAAGTACGGTTCATGGATAAGGGCTTGCCCGTGTACTGAACCTAGAAAGAGGTTCCTGGGATTTACATCTTTTAATCAGAAAACTTTGTTCCAAGAAATTTAAAATTAGTAAGGCCTTCATCCTTGTATGCTCTACTTGCATTGCAGTTTCGTTTGATCAGTTGGTTATATCAGAAAAGGATTTAGGTGACTAGTAATTAGTTTCACTTTTTAATCAATCTCCCCAAACAACGAAAATCCAGCGTTGCGTTTTGCTTCAAGTGGGGAAATTGTACAGAGGAAGCAAGAACTACTGAAAAGCAACCGCGAGCCCCCGTTAGGCTACATCCTTGTTGGTGTAGTGTTGAACACCCCCCCGTGACAACATTCAGCCCACATTTCCTCGTGTGCTACCACACTTTGTGAGTCTGGACATATTCCCTTTACCTTCGTGGTATATCCGGAATCCCCCTCGTTAATAATCCAGATAATTACCACATTAATAAACCCAACCAAGAATTTACCCACTCCCTTAATTATTCATCTAATAATCCAAAATTTACCAACTGATACACTGCAATACTTTCACTGAGACTACACTAGCAACCCACTTTTGCAAATCACTCTTTTCATTATGGCATTGATCTATTCTGTTATGTTTTGCATAAATTAATTCCGCAATGTGTCTTGAATATAATGTATCTATTTGAATTAAGGGTTTCTAGAGTAAATATTACTTGCAGAAATTGGTAATCTTTAATTTCGTTTCTTTTAGAAAAACTCCTAGAAAATCTGTGTTTCCTACTTTCATAGTTAGAAACAACCTTAGATTTATTTTCATTAAGGTCCATCCCCCTTGGCTTCGCTAGGAGTTGGCCTAGACGGAGGAGCTGAGTATCAGGTGACAACACTTGGCTCGAGCTTTCCCCCAAGGTCGCACCCAGCGGCTTGAAGATTTCTACCATGTTACCCGAGGTGTGAATTAGGCGGCAACACAAGACATCCCTTAACTTCATGTATTCTCCAAACTCCCTTTGAAAGGAAATTGTTCCTTGTCCAACTGCCTTGACAGAAGTATTGTCTCCTAGCACAACCTCTAGATCTAAACCTGTCTTAGTGAGCTCTGTAAAATGTTGTCTAATACCAATCATGTGACTAGAGGCCTCACTGTCAATATACCAAATATTGGTAGGAGATGCACTCGATAAATGACAGGAAATCAAAGACAATTCCTTGTCAATCTCTTCTGTGGATTTCTCATCCATATTTGCTGAAGTGCACGAATGACAGGTAATGAGTGAACACTCCTTGTCAATATTTTCAGACAACTTATCAATTTCAACAACATTTGTCTGTTGCCACTGATGCAACTTGTCTTCTACTCTCAACTCCGTAGCCACGATTCCTTACTTGAATCCCTTAGGTCATAGATCTGACCACTACACCCACAGATCTAAAAGATCTATCTCAAATCTCACCTCGAAACTCCCCGATTTGATAGATTTGAACTCTACAGCCATAGATCTGAACACTGCTTTTTTGATCTGGTAGAGCTGGTCACTCTCTCCAGAGATCTGATAACACAACTGAGTCTCCAAGCAGATCTGGTATACAACTCGCAGATTTGAGTGTGATTGCCCCTTGACCTTCAATAAGGCTTTGATACCATGTAGATTTCCAGAGGTCTCCACTCACACTGGAAAATCTAGATCTCAACATGGCTATAGATCTCACTAATCCCAGATATATAAAACTTTAATCTCAAATTTCGCATTAGCATATAATCAAGACTATAATCAGTAGCACATGAGATCTCTACAACTTCTAACATTGATAGCCATCACACACGTTAAGACTAAGATTTTTACCCTAGAAACCCCAATGGGGAAAACCAACATCTTTGAGGCTTTCTTCTTTCTTGAGCCTAAGAAAAATAATAGATAGAGAGTACAATCAATATTCAGAGAAACAATAAGAGAACTTGATAGGCGAAATCCCTCGATCTACATGCAACTGCAATTTCTTCTCATGGGAAATGTGCCCCCAGTTGTCTTCTCACTCTGAAACTCTGAACACTGTCAATACTAATCTCTGGAAGTCGTACAATGTCTCTAATCTTTGAAGGGATGCTCCCTCTGCTCTTCTTCACTGCCTAGCATTGTTGGATGAAGATCTACATCCTCAATCTTTGAATGATGTCCCCAATTGTACAGCTGCGCCCTCTCTACTCAGAGGTGCACCCCTCTAATTCTGCCTTAGTCAATCTCTAGTAGAGGTCTCCGTGAGTCCTCAAACACTAATGGAAGATCCATGCTCCCTTAGATGTCTTTGCTTCTGAATCTATGCCCCCAGGTATCACACGTGTGCCCTAGCTGATGAAAACGTCTTCACTATCCCAGTGAATGCGCCCTCTTGTCTTTGCTCCTCAATCAGTAGGGAAATCCTGTGAGACTATTTCTCTCACAGCTGGAATGAAATGCCTTCTCTCTCTCAAATGGATGTGCTAGATCTCTCTCAAATATGAGCTCATCTCCTCAACAAGCGTGCCCCCTTTCTCAGGAATGCGCCCCTTCTCTCTCTATGAACACTGAATGGCCTCACAGAGAAGATGACCGCATTGCATACAAAACGCTCGATAACAATTACCCCTTGACTGCCTTTTATAAGTCATTGTGAAATTAGGTCACCAAAACCCTAATTTCATTCATGCAAAATTACACTTCTGCATCTCTCCTTGTTAACTTTTCAACACTAATTGGCCTAACCCTAGAACAATCACATCCTTATGAGGGTTCTTACGATTGACAGGTTATTACAGAGGATTTGTAAAAAGCTATGCAGAGATTGTTGCTTTGTTAACAACTTTATTGAAAAAATATGCCTTTAGATGGGATGACGAAGTTGAGCACTGTTTTAAGAAGATGAAGTCCCTAATGACTTCTACTCCTGTTTTGGCTGCCCCTGATTTCACCAAACCATTTGTAATCAAATGCAATGAGTTTGGCACAAGAATAGGAGCAGTGGCCATGCAAGATGACCACCCCATTGCCTTCAAAAGTCGAAAACTAAAACCAAGGGAGCAAACGAAATATGTATACGACAAAGAGATGTTGGCAATCATTCATGCTTTGGTAAAATGGAAACAATACTCGTTGGAAGCCAGATTCCTGTTCAAAACAGACCACAACAGTTTGAAATATTTCCTAAATAAAAAAAGCCTGTCACTAGAACAATAAAAATGGGTGAGCAAAATCCAAGTTTTTGACTTCGAGATTCTTTATAAAAACAGAAAGGAAAATTTGGTTGTTGATAGCTTATCATGGAAGGATGAGGGAAATGCCACACTATGTTCTATTTTAGTAGTTATTTCTGAATGGATCATAGATGTGCAAGCTGAGTATGTGAAAAGTCCAGAGATATGAAAGCTAATCAAGGAAGTTGGAAGTTAGAAGGAAACGAGCTCAAAATTTACTTGGGAGAATGATATACTCTAGTTTAAAGGAAGAATATATTTACCCAGTTCTTCCAAATTCAAGATCCAAATATTAAAAGAGAATCATGATGCTCCAACTGCAGGCCATGTTGGATTCTTCAAAACATACTACAACATTCTCCAGTCCTTTTGGAAAGAAATGAAGACAATCATCTGAAAATATGTGACAGAGTTTGATACTTGTCAACGCTAGAAGTTTGAATCAGTTGCGCCACCAGGTCTCCTCCAACCCCTTCATATTCCAGACCAAAAATGGTCAGAGGTATTGATGGACTTTATCACATGTTTCCCCACCTCCGATGGGAAGAATAGCATATTTGTAATTGTAGACAGATTAACTAAATATGCTCACTTCACTGGAATATCATCCAAAGTTAAAAACAGTCAAGTTGTTGATAGTTATATCAAAAATATCTATAGACTCCATGGGTTTCCCAAGGTTATCATCAACGACAGGGATCCCAAGTTCACCAGTAACTTTTGGAAGGAGTTATTCCACCAGGTTGGAACCACCTTAACAATGTACTTCATACCATCCCCAGACAGATGGACAATCTGAAGTGGTAAATAAAAGCCTTGAAGTGTACTTGAGGAATATTGTAAATGATCGCTCGACACAATGATATAATAGGTTACTTCTGGCATAATGGTGGTATAATACGACATTGGCAAAAATGATTCCATTTGAAGTCTTATATGGTTATCTACCACCAACAATCAAGGACTATGGTGTCATCAATTTCAAGATGCCTGTTGTGAAAAACTACTTGGATACTTTTGATGAAATCCTACATATCCTCAAGAATCGTCTTGAAACAACAAGAAATCAAATTAAACAAGTTGACATGGAGAGGACTGACCGTGAATTTGAAGTTGGGGATTGGGTGTTTGTGCAACTCCAACCGTACAGACAAAACTCGCTAAAAATTTACAAGAAACATAAGCTTGGGCCCAAGCTTTATGGTCCTTACCAAATCAGAAGATGAGTAGGCCAAGTAGCTTACATCCTAGATATTCCTAACATGGGGAGGCTACATGATGTTTACCATGTTTCATGTTTAAAAAAATAAAATGGGTCCAACAACTCATATAAAAACATACCTACCCATTTTGGATGAAGAAGGGAAGCTAGAACTGATTCATGAAGGTAGATGTCAGAACCAAGGTCCTTTGTTCATGAAGTGTCAATGAGTATCTTATCAAGTGGAAAAACCTCCCAGAAGATGAGGCCACCTCGGAGAATGAGGAATTTAGATCGAAACATTTGTCTTTACCTATGCTTCGAGGATGAAGCATTTCAGGAAGGGATAAATTGTAATATAATTAAATTATGTGTTAAATATTAATTAATATATTCATTTATGGTTCAGGGGTCACCAATTTGTGAGCGAAGAGTTGCAACTCATGTGGTCCATTGTATTTATGCAAGTGCTACTCTTTGTAATGGAATCATTGAATACTAATAATAAATATTTTTATTTAAATTGCCTGCAAGAGGTGTAAGATGGTATTGGTTTGGTGTGCCCTAGCCTTTGGACCTGAGCTTGTTTTGTCAATCCTGCTTTCATTAATTCTAATTTGTACATTTACGAACTTCTGGTCCTCAACTTGGGTAACTTGGATTATTGTTTGAATCAGTATAAAGTTTTGCGAGATTCTGTGAAAAATACCTGAAGCTAGCCTTTTCTGTTTGTGCAGAACTCCACCGCTCAAGTGACTCAAATTATTTCTGCTTCCTTCTGCCAGGCTTTATATTTTGAATCTTACATTTGGTGTTAATTTATTCTTTCAAGATGTTACTCTAAAATTGAGATAGCTGTGCATATTTAATTGGTGAAATTTGACATGAGTAGCCAATATATATTTAATTATTCTTATATGTTTTTATTTTATTTTTTCTTTTAGTTCCAACTATATTTTAAACTAAAAAAATTACTTATTAATTATCCAATCAACCCCCCTTTTTAGTCATTTGAATCTTTTCAACGACTATATTTAAATTAATAAACAATTGAATGTATTTTTCCATCATTTTTATTTCTTTTAATCTTTTTGACCTGACTTTTCTTCACGTAAGTTTTAAAAAAAAAAAAAATCTTCTTTTTTAATAAATTTTTTTTATTTATTTTATTATATTATTCAATTTGTCAACCTTATTTTTCTCAACTGTATCCCCAAACACTTTTATCTATAATTTTTGTAATTAACGGCTAGTTTTTATAATTAATGGCTAGTTTTTTATTTTCTATATATACTCTACTGCCCTCTTCTTTTCTTTTGTGTCATAGCTTCGAACGATCCTAATGATGGGTGGAGGGTCCACCCGAAACGCGTCGGTCACTTATAAATTTCTACACAGTGCAAATCCATAAGCTTGCACACAATGAATAGCCACATTAAAGTTTTGCTCTCATTCAAAGAACATCTATAACAATTTTGAATTCTACAGCTTATAGATTAGCTCTAACTTTTGATAGTGCTTTGGAGGGAAGTATTGCTCAAATTTTGTCTTGAAAATAGAAATTTGCATTCCAAAAGCTCTTGAAAGTAGAAGACATTGCTCTTATTTTTTCGAAAATGCAGCTTTAGAATAATAAGAGCTGTGCATATTTAATTGATAAAATATGAAATGAACGGCCACATTAGAGTTTTGGTCTCATTCACATACCATCTGTAACACTTTTAATTCTACAGCTTATAGATTAGTTCTGGTAGCACTCTGAAGGGAAGTATTGCTCAAATTTTAATCTTCAAAATATGAACTTACATTCTAAAAAGCTCTTGACATTAGATGACAATGCTCTTCAAATTTGATCTCTTCCTTTTGTCTTTAATATATATTTTATTTTCTGAGAAAGAAAATCATACCATTTTTATTTGAAGAAAGAAACGCCAACGATACATTTAGTAAGTGTCAACATGACACGGGATCAAAAGGCTGATAAAAGTAAATATTCATCATCTGGACTCATAGAGCATATCATAAGTATCTGATCCAGACCTTTTAGGCCAAACAGGACACTGGTCCAAACAAAGCATCGTCCTTTGTGTAATGCAACTGTAACAACATAAGAGTAATACTACTTGGGACATACTACATAGAACACATACCAAATATCTGTCTAGGGGGTAGGGAGAAAATCTCATATTCTGTATATTCAGTCATAACCAGATCACCTATTTGGTTGTTAATTGTCATTTTTGAACAATGTTATCAGGACCGGACCAGTCATCGAACTGGCAGAGCCCAAAAATCTGAATCGGACCGGAACCAAAAAAAAACTGGACCAAAAAACCGGTCGACCAAAAACTACATAAAATATTCAAATTTTGTCAAAATAACATCGAGTGCTATTTATCTTTGGACCAAAATACACCATCAAAGAGGCTCTAAATGGTCCCTAGAGTCCAAAAATAAGCATAGTACTAATCAATAACTCTAGTCTAGTGTCTACAATCTGATCATATGGTACTACTAATCTAGAATCTATTTGTGCATAGTAGACACCCTACAATTTTGATGAAACCTCCTAGTCCAAGCATTAAAATAAGGTAGGAAAACTTCACATGCCTAATAAGTAATTTTGCTTGAGTGAAGGGTACATTTTTGCTCGAAATTTTTTTATATGTCCAGATGACTTAGGACATGACCATGATCTACCTAAAAAATGCCTAGTAGGTTTATAACACTCAGTTGGGCTCTAATAACCCCCCAAGGCCCAGAATTCAACATCGGGCATTCCAGCTTTGGAGGAAGCGGGAGAAAACCTCGTCAATTATACTCAGCTGAAGGCAAAGCATAATTGTCAGGGGCAAAAAACTCCCTGGAATACCTTATTTGAAATTCTCCGTCTCAGGAGACCGAACCACTCAAAAATATCCTATTAGCACGTTTTATTACAAACCCCGTGGGGCCATGGTCAAAACTATTCAAATGAAAAACTGACTAGCCAATATTTGCTAGACATGAAGACGGATCAACTGATACACTGGAATCAGACATTGAACATGTCTGTCAACCGATAGCTCCTCAGGTAACCCAACTATGGTACAAATAGGTGGATAACAGAGTGCTATATTTCTATGACTACCATTGGATTACCTTTTTTGTGGTCATGGAGGGGGATCTATCATCTAACAACTGGGCTTAGTTCAAAGCTGTGGCTATCCTCCCTGGCATTGCTTTGGATAGAGGTTTGATGGATTTCCAGGCGTGCAGGGACTCAAAGCTGGTAATTGAATGGATGCAGGATGAGATTAGAGTTAAAAACAACTTCAGGACTCGGTTGTGCAAGTAAGGGATTTCAAATAAAGATTCACCACTGTACTTGCACGCATGTCTACAGCAAACATAATACCACGGTGAAAGAGCCTTCAAAAACAATGTTATCAGAACCAATTCGGTTCTGGCAAAACCAGCCGGTCCGTCCAGTTTAGGCACCTAGCCAATCCAAACCACCATCCTGAACCAGAAATGGCCAGTTTTGTAGTGAATCGGCCAGTTCCGTACAGGAACTAGCTGGTTTGGTACAGAACCGGCCTTTTTTCACCCAACCAGCCAATTCCGTACCGAAACAGTTGGTTCTGTAATACATCGTACAACCGTGGCTCTGGGCCCTAAAAATTCAAAAAATAAAAAATAAAACCAAAAAGGCCTACACTAATAGAAAAAAGACTAACCTTAGTAATCATAGTAACATTAAATGGTAATATTAAATTCTTAAATTTTTAACATTACCATCAATTGTTTCAAGATGTTTGAGAGTGGTTCCAACTTCATTGTGACTTCATAAACAAAAAGTAGAATTTTAGCTCCCATTCAGAATTCAACAAAATTAACAGTATTTTGGGTTTCAAGATTGCAACGTTTCCACTAGATTCTATCATGCATGAGGATAAGAGATTGGCATTTAATCAAGCACATCAACCCCTCTATGTACCTCAACGGGGAAAAAATAATTTTTTAAATTTTTTAATTTTTAATTACTTTTCCTAAGTTTTTTGGGTTAATTTTTCCATAAATTAAATGGAAAAAACCCGTTCGTGGTAAATCAGTCATCCAGACTCCGAATTCAGTGATTGAAAGTTCTAACCTTAGGCCAAAAATCATTCTTGATCAGCCACCCAGTCAGAACCAACTTTCAGATCAACAATTGGACACATAATGCCTTTTTCTCAAAAAAGTCAGTTTTGAGTTAAAAAATGAATTTTTATTAAAAAATGATTATTTTGGAGAAAATTAAAACTCTCCAAATTAATCCAAATTCAGTGAAATAAAAGGCTAAATGACATCTCATGGAGCACTTATGATGATTGGAGTTATCATAACTCAGCTTCAGTCAGCATTAAGTGAGCAATTAATTTATTATCAGTTAGCAAACATGTCATCTCCAGCTAAAGAATGAGATAGAGAGCACTCATTGGTTCGGTGATTTGATCGAGGTGAAGACTGAAGCTTACACCATCAGTAGGCTTCCCAAACCTAGCAGAGGCTGCTTCCAGACCTAAAATATGGGTTTACCAACATTACAGATGCTCCCCTCATCAGCTCACACCCCTCTCAGACTGGTTGTGCCTTCCACACGTGTGGGCTCAATTGATGGTGGATTTCAGTGTTAAGGGTTGGAGTGGGGGCGCCTTGCCTGGGTGGAGGCCTCCCCTCACTCTCGGTCCTCCAATTTAGGTTTGGCTCTTCTGTTAGGTGGCAAGGCTGGTTAGGTTATGAGGTTTGGTTTTAGGGTTTTAGCACTCTCTCATTTGTTAAATAGAGGCTCCTTTAGCTCTATTGAGGGTGGATGATTGATGCAAAGAAACTATGGTGAATTATTGTAATACTTGTTGCTCTTATGCAACCATTTTGAATAAAGAAAGGCTTTGGAGGCTCATGTGGTGTGGATTCCGGATTCATATGCTTTGATTAATGAGGTGATACCATTTCATTCTTGCTTTTGTTTGCTAATCTGTGGGTAATTATAAATGCTTTAGAGGGTTTATATAAGCACGTAAGAGTAGATATTTGTAGTTTCAAGTTATCTACTTATTTATTTACTTTCCGAAATTTATAAAGAGCATTGTCTTATTCAGTTATATCTCATGCTTTTTGTGATTCAGAGTAGTAAATAGGACATGTTCTAATCCCCTGTTTTGGCAAGCATGCAAGTTTTTGATTGCAAATCATTCCATTGCATTGAGTAAAAGGATGAGCTAAGTTGCATCTACTTTTCTCAGAGTCAAGCACAAGTCTCTAGCAGCCGCATACTGATTGAGATCTAGGGTGCTTTCAGAGATTCAAAGACCCAAGTGGTTCCATCTCTTAGACTCACCCCTAAAAAACAAAATTTTACTTTCCGGTTACTTTGATTCTCTGTTTTATAACAAGTAGATCTAAACATTAAATCTCATCTTTATATCTCTTGTTATTGTAGATCTATGAATTTCCTTTGTTAAAAGCTCATCTTACGAAGGTTTAGATCTAATTTTGTTTAATACTTGAAGTAGTACCAATGTCTCATCTTATGCAAGTATTAAAATTGTAATTTCTTAGTGTATTATATTGTCCAATTCATCATTTTGCAGGAAAGAAGCTCGTTGGTTTCTTACTTTTCGTGACAGGTTAAACGGGAAAATTGGCAAAAATTTAAGAAATTAAGCTGCAAAAAACCTTCCTTTATTCCTCTTTCTAATCCCCTTTCTACTGGTTACTTTGCTTTGCCCCTTTTACCTCTTCTTCATCGCTGCCCCGTTAGTACTCTTGTTACCATCCATTTTTCTCTTTTTTGGACAGCCCTAGTGTGCCCTAGCCTTCTTCCCTTTTTTGCTTCTTTTTGCCCTAATTTTTGGGCTTTCTTTAACCTTGTTTTTGGCCATTTCTTCCACTTTTTGTTCGCTGTCCCATTTTGTAATTTTTATGACAGCCACTTATTTTCTCTTTCGCTGCCCCATTCTCTTCGATTTTTATCATCCTTTAGCTTCATAGTTGGCTGTCCTATTCTTCCCTTTCTTTGGTTTTGATTCTTGCTTGGTTTGTTTGCCTTCCTTCTCTCATCTTCTTTTGTTTCAATCCTCTTTTCTTTGTTTTTTTTACTCTCTTCAAACTTCTTTCCTTTTCCCTTTTCACAGGTTTTCGGAAATACCTCAAAAGTAAAAAATAAAAGGCACTCTCATTTTTTACAGGTTATAATATTTGTAGAGTTACTTTGCCTTTATTTGAAAAGTCCTTTCAAGGATCAAAATCCTTAAGGCACATTGTATAAAGTTTAATAAAAGATCTTTGTTTGAGTGGGGTTTTTAAGTCCCCACTCTCATCCTCCCCCACTTGGGGAGGCTTGTGTTGTGTGTATGCTTTGATTAGTGCTAGTTTTCATCATTCATTACATCTCATGCTTAGATCACTAATTGTTAATTCATCACTTCTAAGTTGATTACTCAGTTTAATTATTTATCTTTCTAAGTAAATCAACTGCTTAAATCTCTTGAATTACACCATAAGGTGGATCAAGAGTGCTCTCTGTCGGAGGGTTTAATCAACTAATTTCATCTTGTGCTTGTTTAATCAATTAACTTCTAAATAAGACTCTTGAACTTGTAAAAACACAAGTCAAGAGCACTCTCTATCGGAGAGCATCCTAGGTTTGCATAATCTCTACATTAGTCTCATCTAGATTAGCTAAGTCTCTTGAACCACTGTCATAAGACGGGGTCAAGAGCGCTCTCTGTCGGAGAGTCTAATTAATTTACTTAATAAAATCTTCAACATACACACCCCTTTAATTAATTAACTCCCCTCTCTCCTTGCCGGAGTATGCTTTGACCAATCTCAGATCGGAATACCCCGAAACGGCATTGGATCTTTAAACCTTACAAGAGTAACTTAATTAAAACTTTTCCCCTATAACCAATGCATCGACATTGTTTTGTTTAAATACCGAGGCATGTGAGCAAATTCCAAGTGTGGGCGCTGGGCAACCCAATCTGGGCATAGGTAGTTAAGTTATTGAACACTTACCTGTGACCCCAAATAGGTCCATCATGTCTTTGAACGGAGCCACTGAAGGTATTTTCGGTTAGGACATCTAGCTACCGTAAGCAAGACAAATTAAAAACCTTTAAAACCTACCAAGAGCACTTGCAAAACCTAACATTCACTGACATCATTTTGGGATTCACATCTCTTTATACACAAAGCATCCCTAATAAGTTGACTCCATAGGCACTGGTTCTATCTTTTCGCATTATTGATAATCTGGGCCATTTGTCCATTGGATGTTTGATTATAAGTTATATCTGTGAATGCTTTATCATTTCGTGAGTTCTCAAGTTATTGTCTATCTTTTAATTCTGGTGATAGCAACGTGGATTGCTTTGTCTTGTGTCTAATATTCATAATATTAATCATTTAAAATCACATTAACTCCTAAACAACACCCATCCGCATCCAAAAACACCTAAAACTTAACTTAAACATTGAGCCATAGAAAACTCTTTGTTAGGGACTACCCCCCTTGGCTTCGTTAGGAGTTAGCCTAAACGGAGGAGCTAGGAGTAGGTGACAGTACCTAGCTCTGTGTTTGACCCCAAGGTCACACCTCTCCCACTTTCTCAAGTGAGGAGACAGCTTTCAACTGATTTCTGCTGCTGGTGTGCAATCGACGAACAACACACTCCACTAGCCCCACATAAACAATGGTTCCCATGAGAAGCACCATCAAAGAATCCCTAGGGGATTGCTTTTTTTTTTCAAATTTTCTAATTCACCTACCTGTCTGGTGGCTTTGGCTTAAGTGCAGATTTGATTCCTTCATTAATATATCTCACCTTGTAGAGCACCTTCACAGGAGAGATAGAGTTCCCTTGAAAGATAGCAGAGTTCCTAGATACTCATATTTCCCAGCAAACTACAACAGGAAGAGAAGCATGAAGACTGATGTCCTTATCTTCAAGCCAATTCTTGAGAGCATCCTCCAGGCTGTCACCTTGCTACACTCCTTTTCCTCAATTCAAAACTTTGACAGGATCCCATATCTCCAAAGTAAAGTGACAATCAACCAGCAGATGGTTGATATGTTCTCCATATTCTTTGCATAGGAAGCAATTATCCAGCCCATGCCAAGATTGTCTCTGTAAAATATTCCATGTTAGTACCTTGTTGACAAGTGCTAGCCAGTAGAAAATACTGGCCTTCAGAGGGGTTTGTAACTGCAAATTTTCATCCACCATCAACATATGCCATGTTTTAATCCTTCCAGAAACATAGTGAGTATCCTAAACGGAGCAGAATAAAATTCTTCTCTAGGGTTACATGACCAGAGAGAGAGAGAGATTTTCTTTCTTTCTTTATATTTATATCAAAGCTTTTTAAAGGTGAAGTGTACTCTTTAGCAACTTCTATGTGCCTACTTGTCTGGTTCAGTTCCAGTATCCTTTATTATTTTCCAAAAACATTTGGTCATCCTCCCAGTCACTGAAAAAGGAGAGACCTACAGGCTACATCCATGAATTCATTACTTGGTCCTTGGCTGATTTATCCCCTTGACTGTGTATTTGGAACCAGATGTTAGTTTCATAGATTCATCAGTTAGAAGTTTATCATCACAGTAAAAATCTCTATTTCTTGGAAACTGTAGTGATTTGATTGAATTTTAATGATCATTTGTAGAGAATAGTTTCTTTAATAGTTGTTAACTGTGTCTGGTTTTAAGGGAGTCCTTCTGCTGCTTAGCCTAAGCCTCGCCTTATTCATTAATTTTGTCATTAGACATTATCGGTCCAAATCTGAAAACATATATGGAGGAAGCTCCAGAATGGTTTTTTTAGCATCCATGTTAGTGGGAGATTATTGATTCCACTTAATAATAAATATGATTTCCTGTATGACAGGTGGTGACTAGTTTGGCAGATCCATCGGCAAATATTATATTTGGAGCTGTCATTGATGAAAGGTACAAAGGAGAGATTCATGTAACTATTATTGCAACAGGATTTTCCCAAACATTTCAAAAGACATTGATAACGGATCCAAAAGTTGCTAGGCAAGAAGCAAAAAATTCTACAGGACTGGAACCTGGATTGAAACGGACAGCAGCTATTTCTTCTAGATTTTCTGGTAGAAAGGGGCTTTTATGAGGACAGGGAGGCAATAATTGGATTTCACTTGTAGATATATCTCACCACGTCTGTAAATAAAGGTGGCAGTTTCACCTTACTGTCATGGCTTTTGGTGCTATGTTTGTTTGATGCACAGGTTCAATGTGAATTGCAGGGGAAAAGGAGCTCTTGTCAGAGTTACAAGCTTCACCTTTTTCAGGATACGTTAGGGGTGTTTGGATTGACCTCAACTACCTTCTGTAGTAAAGGTCAAGACTGAATGCCTTCTATTCTTCATCTTCCTTCTGTAGATCTGAAGCTTATGTTCTACTAGCACCAAGGCCCAGTAAAATCTGTGTCTAATATATTTTTTCTCGGCATCTGGATCCTATTGTACTATGACTATTCAGAACTTGGAAACTATGTTTGAAGTTTGAACCACGAAGATAAATTCTGCCTGCTGTTTACAGAATTGATGTAGTACACACTTCAATTTTTCTTAATTTATTTGTTTTGATATCTTTAAAATAAGTGAGCTGCAGACATAGATTTGTGGTCAGATACTATTAGTTGTTAGTTATCAAAAGCATGGTAAGGAGTTGAAGTGCACATCCATTGATATGCATTTCATATTTATTTCTAATTCAGCATAGGTTTTCGATTTCGAAATGCATCAGTTCCACTATGCGGAGCTGTTTGAAAAGGGTACTGTGTCAGAAATTGAATTGAATTGAGTGCACAGAACACATACCATATGGAGTGTAAAATTGTTGTGATTGCTAGTTAAGGTTCATTCAGGTACATTACATCTGAAGGACTGTTGTGTATTTTAACAATTAATTATAGCATACTTTACAATAACCAGTCCCCTAAAGTACTCGCTTAAAAGCACATAACCACATAAGGATGCAGCTTTAAAATGTTTCATCCTAGATCCATCATCATTTCACTGCAGTCCTTAGGTGTGTAAAGACTAACATAGAATAGGTTGTTGATAATCTGGAGAAGAAGCTATTTTCTATATTTCTAGAAATATCAGTCAAAACAAAGCTTCAAAGCAATCATTTGTAAAACCTTCCCAGACTTCCTAGAATCATCACGGACTCATCTCTTTTTGTATTCTGAAAATTCCTTGCTCATCATTCTATTTTATGTTCTCCCTTTTTCTATGACCAATAATGCTGTTGCTTGTTATCTTTCAGATTAATTATTTATTGAAAACTAACCTTCAGATGGAAAAAAAATTGAAATGACCAACCCAAAGTTCTGCTTCTTTCCCAGTCTCCACCTGGGCTACCTAGAACATGGTATTATCAGGTTGTCTAAAGCAACAATTTTTCTGAAAAGACAGTTACACAGATGCTTAACTAACTGCAAAGAGTAGAATTTTCTCCTAAGATAGAGGTGGAAGACTTTTTGAATCCCCATTTTAGTAGGCAATGGAAAGGATGTATTATGAGCCTCCATCTTTTCTTGGTATTACAGATAAACCAAGAGAAGCGAAATGATGTTAGAATAGAGGAAAATTCTGAAAATCAACTATAGCACATGGAATTGACACTTGAATTGCTTTTATCACAGTAAGGACCACGTTCACCATTCAAAAGATGCCAATCAGGAGAAGGGGAGGGGACCCCACTTAACCAGTTAGTAGCACATCAGTTTTATTTGGGGAGCTTCTCTGCGAAGATTGCAATCTGAGGGGTTTAAACTAAGTTGCCAGGAAACTTGGGTACGGGGATGGGGACCGGGACGCCACTTTTTGAAATAGGGGACTTGGGTACGTCAGGGGTACTGTATATATATATATATATATATACATATAATAATAATAAAAAATCAATTTATTTTTCACTAGTATTCAATTTCAATAAGTAACAAGTACAACTAACAGCGCATTCTTTCAAAGTTCATAAATCATTGATATAAAGTGGGAATTACATATGAACCTTAAGTATAAACATGACAATAGTTGATGGAGTTTTTGGTTTTTCAAAACTAGAAATATGAACATACATAGAAACATCTGCACAAACATCAACAAAGTAGGTTTTCTATCATTCATGAAGGACAAAGAATATGGTCTATGCAACAACATTGGAACAACTTGCACAAATGATCAACAATAAACACAAACTATACCAAGAAAAATCCAATGACAAGATCCAGAGCCATTAAAAAATAAGGCATTCTTCTAGAAGAAATAGTCTAAGAATAGATACCAACCCCTCCAAACTAGATAGTGCCATGTCATTAACTTAAAAGCACAAACCCTTTAAGTATAAGACAACATAAGCTTGTCTTGCCTCCCTTTGCCTGTATCCTCTCCTTTGCACATCAAGCTCTCCTCTTGTGTGCTCCAACAAAAGTCAAGACTCAACTCTGTGTTGGGAGAAGTGGACAGCTCCGCGGGGTCTTAAGAGGGTTGGGGGTCATAAATGCACTAGTTTGACAAAGTTATGATTTACAATATGAGTCAATTCTCTGTTTTAGCTGGTCTCTTAGTTTATTGTTCTTCACATCTAACAACATCAAACACTTGTAACAACAACATTTTCTCCTTGCCTCGATCTATATTTATAATCTCCTTCCTGCTTTCGGGTCTTCTAGAAGCCTTTGGGTGCTTCGTTGATCCAACTCATCTTCATTTAATTCTCGCATACAACCTCCTTGGCATACCATGCCATCTGGTGCATCCAACAACCGCCATAAATCTCGCAATAACTGCTCCAACTACTCTTGCAACTGGTTGGCTTATGTTCCTCGAGTTTCTTGGTTGGTCAACTCTCGACCTCTTTCAATTGTCACAAACCATCATCAGATGCCTCCCAATCCTCTTCCTTTCCTCTACTTTGTCTTGGTCTGACTAGATCTCATTGACACCCTTCGCTGTTAGTCAATACTTTGAATTCTCTTCTCCTCTGGGTTGGTTTCATCCTAACCATTCTTCCATTTGTTGGTTGAGTACTCCGACTACCTCGCATCCTTGTTGGCTCGACCTATTGTTGATCTCTCCGACCTCTTGTTCTTCCACTGACTAAGACTGTTGTTGACTCTTCCATTGTTGACTAGTTTGTCTCCTAGGCTTCCATCTTGACTGCTCAGGTACGACTACCCATGTATTCACTTGGAAGGTCAATGGCTCCTCCCAAGTGACTCCAGTGTTTTATCTTCCAACTCTGGTTGAGGTTCTCGATGCCCCTAAATTAATCTCCTTGGGTTCGAAAGAGCTCTGATACCCATGGTTCTTCAATTTTTCCAAGTCTTTTTCCAGAATCCACGTCGTCTCTAAACTTTTGTCCCTCCAACAGAGCATATACTCTTTCTTCTTCTGACTACTTGCTCGTCGAGCACTTTTGTGATTTCCTCTGTAGGTCGGCCTGGCATTTGATCTTTTCCAGTCGATGAGCGATTCACTTCCACTTGTCGATCCTTCCTCGTACTTGTATCCAATATTTTCCATAGGGTTCTCCAAAACTGCCCCATGAATTTGATATCTTTGCTCAGAATTATACTCTTTAGTTATCCGTGCAATCTCACAATTTTTTTGAAGAACAAAACAACAATACATGTGGTATCACTTGTCTTCTTGCAGGGAATAAAGTGTGCGATCTTTGAAAACCTGTCGACTAGCACAAATATGGAGACGTTACCTTGCCATGTTTTTGGCAATCCCAACACAAAATCCATACTAACATGTTCCCACAACTTTTGGTATATGCAATGGTGTATAAAGCCTTGTGTTTTGGCTTCTTCCTTTGGCATGCTGACACATTCTGCAATACTATATCCATTTCTTCACATTTGTTGCCAATCCTGGCTAGTAATATTTTTCTTCGACCAAGGCCTTGGTCTTGTTGATGCTAAAATGAGCTCCTAATCCACCACTATGCAATTCTCTTATTAAATTTCCCAAACAAATCCTCAAGGAATGCATAACTAATGACATCTGAACATGTTAATTTATGAATGAAATAGTCCAAAAATAGAGTTATGTCAACACTACATGGTTATCGACATGCTTTTCATGTTTTTCCAAAATATTTGTCTACTTCATAGTTGGCCTTCATTGACTCTAATACATTTGATTGAATGGTCGTCGTGTTCAACAATGCGACTCTTTGACTTAGCACGAAGACAACCTTATTCAATTTGCCCAACTTATATCACAAGACAAAAGTATAACACTGCAAGAACTTGACCCATTTCATATGCCTTTGGTTTAGTTTGGTCTGAGTATTCAAATCCAATGGTCGACAAACAATACAAACTCATTGCGCAATAGATAATGCTTTCATTTCTTCAGTGACTAGATGATGGCATAAAACTCTTAGTCGTAGACTAAATACTTATGCTTGGCTTCATCCAACTTTTCGCTGAAAAATGCAATTGGTCGACCTTCTTGGCTCAAACTTGCTTCAATTGTGCTCCACTAGCATCACAGTCGACTTGGAATATCTTGTCGAAGTCTAGGAGAGCCAAAGTTGGTCTCTCTATCACCTTCTACTTCAACTTCTCAAATGCGCTTTGAGCTGCTCTGGTACCTAAACTCACCTTTCTTCATGCACATTGTCTATGGTGCACATATCCGACTACATTTTTTATTGAACTTCCTGTAAAAGCTAGCAAGTACATGAAAATTACCTTGGTGGCACTCTTTGGCACATGCCACTCCAACATAACTTTGACCTTCTCATGGTCCATTTTCAGTCCTTGGTGGGAAATGATGAAACCCAAATAAACCAATTCCTCTTTCATAAAGGAACACTTATGCAAATTCACCAACAATTCCTCCTGATGCAATCTTTGCAATACTTGCCTCGGGTGAGCCAAATGCTCTTCTTATCAGAATGTTGTCCAAATAAACGACGAACTTTCCCAAGAAAGGATTCAACACTTCATTCATCAATATCTTGAATGTACTGGGTGCATTGGTTAGCTTAATTGGCATAACCACCCACTCATACAACCCTTCCTTCATCTTGAAGGTTGTAGGCATTCGGATGTGGTCGACACTTCAAGCCAATTTCTCCACGACTTTAGTCGAGACTAGATTCTCGGTATTGCCTCTATCGATTATCATGGAACAACATCTATCTTTGATTTTGATGATGGTCATGAAGATAGAATTCCTTTGCATCGATTCCTTTCTCCTCTTGTCGAGCAGGTTGTAATAACGTCCTTCTGGTCGTCATATTTCTACCTCCCTCAAGTTTGGCATCATTTGAACTATCCACAACAGTGAAACATGTCCTATCTTCGGATCTATCAGTCCCTCGACCTTTAGTCTCTTGTCGAATTGTTATTTGTAATTTTTCGAGGCACTCATAAGCTTTATGACCCAAATCATGGCATTTATAGCAAACTACTCTTGGTTTACTGACATCTCTTCCTCCAAACGCTCCTCTTCCTCCGAACGTTCCTCTGGCTCTGGGGTTTTCACTACCCCTTCTAAACTATGGCGTGGGATTTCTTGCAGTACCTTCATCTCTCCTGACTTTACTGTTTTCTTCTTTCTCGAGTCCATTGCTTTGTCCTCTTGTGGAAGTAAATTCTCCATCACCTCTCCCAGTAGTCTTCTCCTTTGCGGTAGAAGTCTTCCTTGAGAGCTTTTCGTGTGCTTTTAAGGCTAAATGATAAGCCTCTCTAATTTTTATGAACCTTGACAGGCTCAGTTCATCCTGAACTACATCTTTCAATCCATTTAGCTTTCATTTGTCTGTCGTGACCTTATGGGCAACCTATTCTTCAGTTCATTCCTAAACAATCTGCTTCTTTTACCTCAGTTTCTGCAACTTTCTTAACAAGGTTATCATGTAATTAGTGGGAATGAATTTATCCTTCAAATTGGAAACCATTATTTCCCAAGTTTTAATTGTATCTTTTTCTTTCTTCACCCCGTCAGCTTGTACATTGTCCCAACAAAATGAAGCATGACTTTTTAACTTCAAACAAACAACTTTTACCCATTTCGGGTCTTCAATTTTCTCCATATCAAAATATTTTCCCATTTCTCTTATCCAATCTACCAAATCCTCAGGGTTTAGACTCCCTCAATAGGGAGACACTTCCATCTTGGATCTACCCTTTATCTCTAACAAAATTTTAACAATTTATCTTTTGGCTCTTCTTCTGCTTCCTCAACAACATTTTCTTCTTAACTTCACGTCACTATAGTGAAGGGTTTCAGCAGTGAACCCTCTCTTATAGGATTCCTTCACAACAACCAAATCATTCTTCAAAGTCCTCAGTGTTTGAACACATTCGTCAAATGTTTCACGGTCAATAGTCACCCTTGCACCTGCATGCGGTCATCATCCTCTACCACGAACATTAACACCCCTCTAAGACATTGCTCCTTCCAATTGACCGATTGATCTCTTGTCCAATTGCAACTCTACCTTCACCTCAACCCTGCAACTCAACCCAACCGCTGTTGGAGTTGCTTTCTTCTTCATGCAGGATACTCCCTCTCTAATACCAAACTGATGCAGAGAGAGACCCACTAAGGGGGGTCACCGGTCAGAATGCACCACACAAGCGCAAATGAGCACACATGAAAATGCGCACAAGATTCGGTGACACCAAAAATGTATTTATGTTAATTTATAAATTAAATTTACAAAGTTCTGATTTAAAATCAGAATCATATCTTTATTTTAGTCAGCCCCTTAGTTGATTGTTCTTCACATCTAGTAGCATCAACCACATGGAACAACAACCTTTTCTCCTTGCCTTGATTTGTATTTATAATCTTCTTCCTGCCTCTACTTCCTGCTTCTGGGTCTTCTAGAAGCCTCTGGGTGCCTCACTAATCCAATTGATCTTCTTTTAATTCTCATCTGCAACCTTCTTGGTGTACCATGCCATATGGCGTATCCAACAACCGCCATAATTCCTACAATAATTGCTCCAACTACTCCTACAATTGTTTGGATTTTTGTGCCTCGTCTTTCTTGGGGGACTCTCAACCTCTTTTAGTCGTCATGAACCATTGTCAAATGCTTCCCAATCCTCTTCCTTTCTGAGCTACTTTGTCGTAGTCCGACCATATCTTGTCAACACCCTTCTCTATTGATCAATCCTCCAACTTCTCTTCTCCTCTGGGTTGGTTTCATCCTAACCTTTCTTCCATCTTCTAGTTATCCCACTCTGATTTCCTCTCATCCCAATTGGCTCGACATGTCATCGATCTCTTTGACCTCTTGATTTTGGACTAACCAAGGTTGTTGTCGACTTTTCCATCGTCGACTAGTCTGTCTAGCATACTTCCATCTCGACTGTCCATGCACAACTGCCCCTATTTTCACTTGGAAGGTCGTCGACTCCTCCCAAGTGACTTAAATGTTTTATCTGCCAACTTTGGTCGAGGTTCTCAATGCCCCTGCATCAATTAACACCATATTTATGAAGAGTCATGCAAAGGGTCATATGGATGCTTCACTAATTGGAAAAATAATATAATTATCCCCATTAATAATATAATATTTTTATTTTATTAATAATAGAACATTATTATATTATTAATAATATATATTAAATATTATTATATTATCAATAATATACCATTATTATAGTACTAATAGTATAATACAAGGGATGGTATGTATTTTTTTTTTAATTTTGATGGAAATACATTGCTCACTTATGAATGGGGTATGGGATATGGGATAGGAAGCTAATAACCAGGCTAAGAGGTATGCATTATATTTAGGCTTTGAATTTATCACCTTTCTTAAGATTTATAAGGTCTTGATTTGAGGAGATTCATTGTCGGTAAATAATCAAGCAAGGAGGAAATTCAAAGTTGGGGTTCAGGGCTTGGAGAAGTGCAACGAGAAATCAAGGAAATTCAAAGCTTAATGAGTAGGCTAAATATGCATCTAGAAGGTGTAATCGTAGCAATAGAACAAATCTCTCACGTTGCACATTTGGATGCGCTTTGGTGATTTGGAAATCTAGGTTCGGGATTAGGGGGAATGATAGAAATTTTGGTTCTTGATGTCGAAGTACATTGTGATGTGTTGCTCACTTTAACTCAAGGATCCCATTCATTGAACAATATATCCATCGATTCCATAGCATTGTGCGAGGATCCTATTAAGCCACCTACAATGGAAATAGTTGAGGTGTCAAGTTCACATGCCTAGGCAGAGGAGGATAAGAACATGGACAAGTTTCTAGCGGTTGCAGGCCATCCTAACTCTCTTTTCAATGTTTTTTTGCATAGTTTTGCTAGAACAATTTTTTTTAATTTTATAGTTTTAAAATTTCGGACATAAATGTACTCTCTATTATAGACCTTCAAATTGGGATGATATTTTGAGCTATAGCTATTTTAGGACATGATCGATTTTGTAATCTGGGACACTATGTAACCTTTTTGAATTTTTTACCAACCTTTTAATATAAAAACTCTGTTCATTTTTGTTATATATATATATATTCCTAAATTATGTTTTCAATTTCATTCTTTTGTTTTAAAAGGGTGGTGATAAGGAAGAACATTGGGGGATTGATTGCTTGGTATCAAAGGAATACCATGTTCATGTTCCCCATGGGACGGTGGTAAACCCTTTGGGGCCTCAAAAACCTATTGATATTAGGAGACAATTTGTTGCAAGTCAAGGTGAACTTTGATGTGGACGACTCCAAGACTTGGATTCCATTGAACTAGGCAATGACACATGAATGGCCTTTCTTCAATAATTTCTCCATAAGATGGGAGGATATAATTTCAGGAGAACCAGGTGTAATGTCATTAAGGTGATGGGTGTTCCCACCTTGAATAAAATTGTGAAAGAAGAATTTAAATTCACAATGACATGTCCCAGTGTTCCAAGCCATTCGACCCCCAAAACTATATCGCAACCAACCATGTCAATAGAAAACATGTGTTTTAAGATTATATCACCCATTTGGAGTTTCACATTTTCACACCTACCACCACATTTCAATATGCCTCCCCTGGCTATCCTAATTTGTAAATTGGAGATGGGGAATATATAGCAATGGCTCTTTAGCCACTTTCCTGTGAATAAAATTAGGGGTGCTTCCATTATTAATTAACACAAATGAATTTTTGGTGCTTGATGTAGCCAACCAATTTGAATTCTTGAGGCATGGAAAACCTTCATAAAGTATGGAGGAAAATTTGGGGTTTCTCCTCTGGAATTGACATTTCATGAGCATCATCAAGGGGTTGCACAGTATCATCTGCTTCTGGTATGAGCAAAGAATTCATGGTGTTGTCCTATGGTGAATCATGAAGGGAGAATTCAATCTAAATTGAATTTTGTTATTTTCATTTATGCCCTCTAAAATATTTTTCATCACAATTATAGTAGAGGCCTGGGCATTTTTGTTCAACTATGGCATCAAGAGTCAACTTGTGGAATTGTAAAGGCTGTGTAGGATAATTATTAGAAGTAGGAGACATGAGAGACCTAGTGCGGGTGGGAAAGGATTGGTGTTTGTGTTGGGAATTGATTGCCAATTCATCCTCCTAGTCCATTCACATGCTTCCAACCAAGTGGAGGGTCATTGCATAAGGACATGGGCATGAATGGCATCTTTAATACCATTGATGAAAACTTCTTGAAAATAAAAATTAGAGAGACCTTCTATGTTGATTGCCAAATTATCAAATGTTGTGATATAGTCCATAACCGTTCTAGTCTAGCATAATTTGGTCAATAGTCCTAAGTATTGAGTGGCATGTTCAAAGTGATCATGGAGGATCTTCACAAATTGGCTCCAATGGGTATAGAGACTATAACATTTATGGTACCATTGCCACCATTTCCATATTTAATAATCTTCAACTTCTAATCATTTTTAATGCCATAGAGAGAAAACACATGATACATTTGGGTCACCCAACCCAAGGGATCAGAGCCATCAAATTATCACATGTCAATATTTGAGAAGTGGTTCCATGAGTTTTTATCCTCAAAGGAGTGAGGCTAGGTTTCTAATAAGAGAGTGTGATAACCCTGGTTTTCAGTGAGCGCAACTTCATTGGTTGGAGTATAGAATGGAGGATCATATCCAACATTTTGGGAAAGAGTGTTTATTAGTTGTCCATGGTTTTTTAGGTTGTTGGAATTTCCAAGCACTTGGAGGGAGAGTTGGTCCAACTTTTGAGTATTGTTTAGGACTATCAATGTTGTTGTATGAATATATTTAGCAGACATGGGCTGATAGAGGTGGGGTTGATTTGGGTGGGGAGGATTCTAGTTAGCATTCTCCATGTTGGCTTGGTTGTGGGTATGTACCATGGAAGTTGGAAAGTATGAACATCAACTAGGTGAGGGTTGGGGCCACTCAAAACAAGTTGTGAATGATATATAGGAAAATGATTAGTGTGAGGCAAGGATTCTTTTTTTGAGGTAGGTTATAAATAACTATTTACATGATTAAAAAAAAAGGTTATTAGAGATATATATCAAAATGATGATATCAATTATTCTTTTGAGGTAGGTCACAAATAAGTATTTTTGCGTGCCCACCCCCCCCCGGAATTTTTAAACTTTGGTGGGTTGAGTAATCTTGGTTGAATGTTAGTGCGTTGACAGAATGCCCAAATGATTGCTAGATTCAAATATATGTAGGAATTTTGTTTGGATGCCCACTAAGGATATGATTGTTACATTGATTTCTCTAGTAGAATGGAAAATTTTCACAAACAGGTTGTAGAGATAAGGGTTTGTAGGGTTTTTGAGGGACAAGGGATTTTCATGCATTTTATCTCTCTTATATAGGTGTGGGGTCCAATAGTATTACTTGGCCTAATCTGTTAGGATTATAACTAAGGAGTATTAAGTGTGCCCTTATTTGAACTACCCGACTACCCAAGTACGCGAGAATATCTTCCCAAGTTTCGTTCTTGATGCCACCAAAGCAACAATACGGTTGATGGTTGGTTTTAGGTGACCAAGGGGTACTTTGATATACTTGAGGGTACATGGAAGCGATTATGTGCGTAGGTGTTGTATGATGTGGTACTACTCGAAGGGGTACCGACAAGAGTTACAATGTTGTCCAACAAATGCACCAATTGAGGGTACATAGTAATGTCTAGGTACCAACTATATTCATTGTGTGTATTTATCCCCATCCATAATTTTATCTTCCAAACAACATATCTCTGTGATTATTTTTAGATGTCGGAACAAGTATCTAGCTTTGAAAAAAAATTCTATTAAATATCTTAGGTGTTCTGGATTATGAACATGGTTCTGATATGACTTGTGGTGTTCTTTAACCCTTAAAATTATAAATCTTATAAAATATAGAAAAATTAAGATGCAATAAACTAGAATATGTAGAACATAATTAGAAACATGATACAACATAAAAATAATATGGTAGGAATTAAGCTTTATATTGTGAAACAATGTTCACATGCCTCTTGTGGTAGGGAGACTATTCACTTGGGTAGAGCTTCATTACAATAATTCTCAATGAAAACATTCATAGCCTTGAAGCTCTCTAAATAAGATTCCCAAATCTAAAACCCTAAATACTTGACATGGTCAAATAATTAATAAGTATCAACTTCCTAGGGGGTCCTAATTAATAGAGATACCCATTTTTACATTGATTGTTGACTACTAGCTACTCGTCCTTATTCCCAATAAATGGTCATATAGAATGCATGACTAACTACTAAAGTAAAGAGGGTTAGGGTAGGACCCTGAAAATTTTCAACTAAGTATGCTTTTGTTTGACCTTTGTAATCCCAAGATACAAATATTTTCATCCAATAATTCATAGTCATTTGAATAGTTTAAAAACTTTGCTTTTATAAACTTTTTTACTTAAATATTAACTGTTTTCCAATAAGTTATTTCCATATTGGGTGTTTTATTTTGTTTTTGAATGGTTGTTTGTGGTGCTTTTTTTGAAATTATTGTATTATATCAAGGTCTTTTATTAGCAATTCTCACTTTGGCTTGTTCGCACACCAAGGACCTCTTTGTGAACTTTAGCAATCTCTTGCAAGGCCCAAGGAAATAATTGCATTTTCTAGGATTGGAATCTAGCAACCCTCTATGACACTTCCTAGTGGTGACCTTGAATCATGGGCATTCTCTCAATATCCTTTGTTCCTTTGTAATGACAACCCTCCCTATCCTTTGGTTCATGTGCCACCTCCACATTGTGGGAAAGTTCCTTGAACACATGGACACTCCCTTGAATAACCTTCATCGTCCCACCTAATAAAATACACCCATAAGTGTGCTTCATCCACGAAACAAAAAGGACCCTTGCCACATGGAGCTCAATAAATCCACATGGACCTAAACATTGATATAGTTATGTGGCCCAAAAAAGTCAAAGGGTGACACTCAAACCTACCACATTGCACTCTTAACAAATTTTTATGTTATCAATGTGCCACATCACTTTCCATGTCACAACAAGAAACAAAAACATTATCTCTTCCCAACATTAGCAATTCCAAGTTAATGACCACTTCAACAATAGCACATCAATGTACCTAGTCAACATTGCAACATTAACCTTTAGTAGGCCCTCTTCAATCAACGTTACAACATTAACCTCTAGTTTTTGTTTAATTCTATTTACATGGCTCTCATTCCTCTCATAGCACACGACACTTTTTCTTGGATATTCTCTTCCATCATTGGATCGCCCTAGCTATAGTGTTCATTGAAATTTTCTTTTTTGGAGCTCTATAACTTCTATATGGAGATAGTTTTGGAAATATGAATGCATTGACTTGTAATCATGTGACATGCTTTGTGATTGTACATTTCTATTGCATGGGAGATGAGTTTAATAAGGTTCAACACGCATTTTATATGGTAGCTTAGCTTGTTAAAAATTCTCTATGTTTCCACTAGGTTTTCCTTTTAATAAATTAATGGAGCTTTTAAGACTTCAAAGTGCTAAATAAGAATTAGAGGTGATGTTTCATGGATGATGGAGAACCCAAATTGATTCATAACTCTTAAGTGCTTCCAAAGTAAAAAAATCTAATGGGAGTCAAGGATTTCATTTGACATCCATGTCCTAAAAATGGATCTTTCTTTAAAATAATGAGATTCATATACATTGGCTAAACCCAACATCTTGTGTTCTAGATTGAACATGATCCACACCAACCTTCAAGAGTGGTTTAACCCTCAATCCATGAATAAGAGGCATGTTGAGGTGACATGAGGGTCAAAACCTCACCTTTGTCCTCATCATTCGTGTATGTGAAAGTGATTGCAATGGTTAGATATAGTTCAATACAATTTCTTTAATAAAGCCATTGAGCATAAATTGGGATTAAATCATACAATCACTACTTTTTAAAAGGGGTAATGAGGATATTCACATTCCATGATGCGACCTTCATTGAGAAAGAGTGGTGATTATATCTATATTATCACTACCAACTTTTTCACTTGCCTTGACTTGTCTCTTAATGTAGTTTCTTAGGAGTCACTTGCCTTGACAAGTTTGTAATTAGCACAAGATTCAAAAATAATATTTTTCCAAATTTACTAATCTTTTTTTTACTTGGACAAGTATGAATCATTTATGAGTCCTTTTAGGGTATTGATTTATTCATACACATGTTTTTTTGCATGTTGTTGACCATGCATGAAATATTAGTGTTTTATTGTAGATGGGCACAATGTATTTTGTATTTGTCTCACTAATATATGCATTATTTGTGTTAGAGCATTAAATTTCAAGAAAATATTGATCCGTGATAAGAACATTCTAAATTATCTAAGGTTTACTTCCTTCTCACATGGGATTTGTTATCCATTTGTTTCTTAGTCTATTTTTTGGGAATTGGGGCTTCTTTTTGTTAGAGATACACCTTGATTTATGACTCCAATGGTTTTTAAACATAATTTATTGTACACCCTCAATGGTATATTATGGATCACATTGGTGTTAGTGGGTTAGCCATAGGGGTACCACACCTTGGGTTAGGGTGCACATAACGTGACCTTATAATTACAATGAGGCCTAAGCTTCATGTGTACTTGTATCATAGGAAAATATGTCACTATTGATATTATCTTGAGAGAGACTTTAAATAGGCACAATTAATGTGGTGTGGGTTATCTTTGATTATGATGTGTGATAATGAATGAATTGGGTTTAGTATTGTTCATGAGGTTTTTAAAAGTAGACTCGTCTTTTGTGAAAATATGAAGGGAACACGAGCTATGAACTAATGTAAGATACCCTAACCTTCAATTGAACCTTGAAAATATTAATGCCAATATCATCCTTAAGTAAAACATAAAATTTGAATGAATTATTTTAAGAATGGCTTCAACTTATCATCCTACCAACAACCAAATGGATTACAAATGAGTATCATACTCATCTAATCAATACTAAATTTAGTATTAGCATTGATTTATTTATTCAATATAACATGAATCCATCTCATTCAGTAAAATCCAACAGTAACTTTCTACCTATACCAACCATGATCATAATGGAATTCTCTAAAATTGATATTGAGCATACTCCTTAGGGAATCTTGTATTTATTCTCGTAGTTGATTATGAAAGTATGATCTCTTCTATCTATAATTGTCATTTTGGGAGGCTTATAAATTCTATCTATGGGTAGATTAATGCCATATGACAATTTGGGAATCTATTAGACCTAATATAAGTTAGAATTCTTTCTTTATTTTTTGTTCACTTAGTTTTCCTTGGGATGACATTTGGGCATGTTTTTCTTTCATTTCAAAAAAGACCATGTTGGCCTAATTTACACTTCTTTGTCAAGAGAGTAGATTTGCCATGTTTTTGAAACAATAAGAAGATTTTGGATTGGGATTGAATTTATAAAACACTAATCTAATTTCATATATTAATTTGGAATGATATCGAAGTCAAGGTATTCATTTTTCTAATCCTAGCATAAACATGCAAATTCATTGAAATTATCTTTATGGATCTCTATACCTTCCATTTAGAGACAATTTTTGGAAAAATGATTACAAGGATTTGTAATCCATGTGAAATGATTCATGATTGTACCTTTTTATTACATAAGGAATGAGTTTGATAAGTTTCAACATGCATTTTCTATGTTAGGTTAGCTTGTTGAAAATTCTCTATGTTTCCACAAGATTTGCATTCTGAGCAATTAAGAGGGTTTCTAAGACTTTAAAGTGCCAAATAAGAATTGGATGTGATGTTTCATGGATGTGGGAGCACCCAAATTGTTTCATAACCATTGAGTGCTTCCAAAATGTAATGAGTCAATGGGATTCAAAAAATTAATTTTCCATCCATCTCCTAATAATGGCTATTTCATCAAAATCATTAGGTTTCTAGATATTTTCTAGACCCAACATCTTCTTGTCTAGATTCAACATGATCCACACTAACATTCAAGAGGGGTTGATCCCTCAATCCATGATATAAGAGGCAAGTTGAGGTGACATCACGTTCACAACCTCGTTTTTGGACTCATCATTCATGGATATGAAAGTGATTGTGGTTGGTTAGATATAGTTCTATATAATTTCCTTAATAAAACCATTGAGTATAAATTTGGGATTGAATCATACAACCACTACATTTTTAAAGGGAATAACGAGGCTCTTCACATTCCATGTTGTGACTTTCACTGTGAAATATTAGCGATGATATCCATATTATCCATGCCAACTTTGTCAGTTTCCTTGATTAGAAGTCACTTTCCTTGACTTATATCTTGTAGGTTCCTATTTACCATTTTTTATTCTTGGGGGGAATTTTCCAGTCTTTAACTTGTTGGATATTGCTTGGGAAAAGTCTATTTATTATCCTTCCAATGAGCTTAGCATCATAATGAAAGTACCTGTCACACATCATGCGTTGAATGCAGTTTAATCATAGATTTTACAACCTCCTAATGCTTCTTGACACCCTTATGACCGGTGTATTCCTCAATATTCATAAGTTGGTTGGATGTACATGTAGATATTAACATTCATAACCCAAGATTGATTTATACCAAAAAACTCAAATTCACATGGAAAAGGTTTACTAAACTTTGGATTCTTAGATCGGGATGTGCGTTCCCATTTTAGTGTGGTTGTAGTTATATCCTACACGATGGTGTTTTTCCAACCATTTTTGTCACATAGGGATAACCATAGGGTAGGGAAGAAAATGAGAATGAAAATAGGTGCAACCAAAGCTATAATAACATCATATATTAGGTTAAGTCTGAAGGATTAATTATCCTAGTTTTGTTACCACATGAATCATTTGTCTTTATTTATTTGTTGATGGTTGTCATTTTTGGTCTATAATTATTAAATTAAAGGTATTTTGGTTGAGGGGTGAAATACACTAGTCTGTAACTAGCACAAGAATTGCAAACAATATGTTGTCAGGATTACTAATATCTTTTGTTTGACCTCGACAAGTATGAGTAATTTGTAAGTCCTTTCAGGTTATCAAGTTCTTCATACACACGGTTTGTTCTGTGTTGTTGATCATGCATGCATCCTTGTTGTTTTTCTATAGATGGACGTTTGGCCAAAGGGATGATCTGAAATTTTAAATTTTTAAAAGCAACAATAGACAATATTTCACTTCATTTCAACCCATAACACTGTGAAACCAAAGAGAAAAGTTATCAAATGAACAAGTTTCAGTGCTATCCCTAAGGGTTGGCTCAATTGGTTGGAGTTTTCGAGTCCAAGAACATAGTTTCCAATGTCGGAGGTTCGATTCTTACGAATCCAATTCTATGGGTCCTTCAGGGTTAGGATCCAAAAACTGGAGCCAATAGGAAGAGGCCCCTTTAGGTGCCCCCCTAGAATTATTACCGTGGATGTAGTGAGCCCCAACCACTAACTGTTGATGTTGTGAACCACACGCAAAAAAAAACAAGTTTCAACACTTAGGGCAACCTTTTCCAAGCATATAGTAGATCTAAAAATTATTTCATTACAACATATTTTACAACAACAGTCATCATGGTTGGAATAATGCTACAATAATCAACATGGATAAGATGATGCTCTAAATATTTAAAGGTTTGGAATGTACAAAATTGATAAATTTTCATTATCGGGATTAATAAGTATTGTGGTAGGAGAATATAAAACCCCCAACCCTATGACATTTAATATTATGGATTCACGTTCTTTGGAGACTTTATTGATATAAGTGCCCTATTTAAGGTAAGTTATTTATTCATATTATGCATGTTCATTGATGTTAATTAAAACTTGTGCATTCACATTCACATGATTGCAACCTAACTATTGTTATTTGATGTTAATTGCAAGGGAAGCTGAATAGATATATTTTAGATACCGATTCAAATAGTGATGGTTGTTATGAAGAAAAGGGATAAGGGGAAATGTCAAGCAATACATCAAGAACAACTAGAGGTAGTAATGTCATGAGAAAATTTAAAAAACGTATGGATTTGTTTCTTGCTAAAGGAGTGTTGTTATTGTATGACAATGAGACCAACGAAGACAAGGTAGTGACATTGAAATGCATACATTATGTGAAGAACTAGGAAACAAACCCACTTCCTAGGGTAAACACCAAATTTTGTATTGATGGGAGAACACATCAAATTGATCCATCTAGTTTACATGGGATGAGGCTCTTTTAAATGGATGGTGTAGAAGTTCCATACAACTGTGAAGTTTAATTTATGGATTTGTTACATCGAAATATCGTCATGTTGATCCATGTGTTAACCCTATGCCTCAATCCCTAAAGTTCCCTTGGATGAATGGCATTGAATAGGAGGTTCTTTCCTTACCTCTTTTCCCCTCTAAGAAGGCAGACACTCTTTCTCCTAAGGCAAGGTGCGTCGACACCTTTTCCCTTCATGCAAGAAGCGTTGTTGGCGCTCTTTCCCTTCATGCAAGGTGCGCTAGAGCTCTTTCCCTTCATGAAAGGTGCGTCGATGGTGTTTAGAGGGAAATAAATGAAGCTTCGAGACTCTTCTCGAAGGTGTATAAGGTGGAGGACCATCCCTAGGTTCTAGGTAAGGTGGAATTTGGTTCCCTAACCTATGGAGAAGATCCCTTAGACCCCTCTTCCTAATCCTCAGCCTACTCTATCTCTTTAGCCTTATAAATTGAACCCTCTCTCCATTATGAAGAGAGGAAGGACTATGGTACTTTTATGCTGGTGGAATTTCTAGGTGATCCCTATCATCCTTTGGGAGGATTACTATCTTGCTTTGGAGGCTTGGCTTGGATTGTTGGATGGAAAGTTGCAACTTTAAGGCTAGGTTGTGATGTTCTTTCCTATGTAATTCTATGTATCTCCTTGATTACTTTGATACAAATCTCTTTCCATAAACATTGTTGTGTTGATGATGTTTAGAGATTTTATTCCTTAACTGTTACCTTATATCAATTCATGTTTAAATACACATGTACTTTTTTCTTGTTTCCACTTGCTCTACAGGGTTTTGCAGCTGAATATCTGAAAGCTATGGAGCTTGGATCAACAAAGAGAGAAGAGGATTTGCATACTTCAGGTAAGTGATCTATCTGTTAACTTGCATTTCTATTTTATCTAGGAAAGTAGGATGTATTGTGTATTTGATTTGTTCTAGATCCACTTGGACTAGGGAGATCTGGCTTGAGTCTGATTGTGTATATTTATCTGTTAACAAATTTGGCGACCATACTGGGGAAAAATGCCTATGAGCATAGCTAGCTAGATTCTTGTAACCATACTGGGAACTATGGTTGCAGCCTATGGAAATCATACTGGAGTTAAGTCGCTAGCTTCTTATGTAAGGGGGAAACTCACCAACCTATGGACATCATGTTGGCTTAGAACTTCCTTGTGAGCATAGTTCCTTTTCTCTGTGTCAAGCTTGTTAAAAAATGAAACAGACGTTGAGAGCATAGTTCTCGTTTTGTGCCAAGATCGTTAAAAAATGAAACAGACGGTTGTGAGCATAGTTCCTTTTCTCTGTGTTGTGAGCATAGTTCCTTTTCTTTGTGTCAAGCTCATTAACAAATGAAACATACGTTGTGAGCATAGTTCTTGTTCTGTGTCAGCTTGTTAAAAAATGAAAGGGGTAGCTGTGAGCATAGTTCCCATTATGTGTCAAGCTCATTAAAAAATGAAGCAGATGTTGTGAGCACAGTTCCCATTATGTGTCAAGCTCATTAAAAAATGAAACAGATTTCTGTGAGCATAGTTCCCTTTCTGTGTCAAGCTCATTAAAAAATGAACTAGATGTGAGTGAGCATAGTTCATTTTCTCTGTGTCAAGCTCATTAAAAAATGAAACAAATCCCTGTGAGAATAGTTCCTATTCTGTGTCAAGCTCGTTAAAAAATGAAACAAATGTCTTCAAGCATGGTTATTTTTTGTTTCCATCTTGCGTACAAATGAAACAGGTCCCCACCAGCATAGCTATTTTATGTTTCAAGATTGTGTAAAAATGAAACAAGTCACATTGAGCAGTGTTTATTCTTCGTTTCAAACTCATTAAAAGATAAAACTGACCTTGAGCAGAGTTGCCCTTTTGTGTCAAGCTCGTTTAAAAAATTAAACGAGATTCTTCCATTCTGTCAAGACTCAACTTTTGAACTTTCATTTCATCTGCTTGTAAAGCAGATGAAATGAATCTTGGTGGGGCATGTACCCTACCTCTTTATGTTGGATTAAGCTACTTGACAGTCATATTGGGGGCAAGTACCAACCATTGGACATCATGTTGGGAAATCACCCGTCAATGGGATTCCTTTTTAGCATAATTTCTTTTAGTTTCAAGCTCGCTAAACCATGAAATGACCCTTTGAGCATAATTCTTATTCTATGTCAAGCTCGTTAAAAAATGAAGCAAATACCTTGAGCATTCTTTCAATTGATCTTTGAGCTCATTTAAAACATGAAAACTGGGTTTGAGCTTACTTTATCGCTTTTTTGTGCTTTGGATTCAAACATGAAAAAGGTTCTGAGTGCCTTTAATACCTTCGGCGTGCTCATTAAAAAACTTAGTGAAGAGGTATCAAGTGTACTTTTACTATTTTTTTCAGACTCGTTAAATTTGGATTATGAAAAAATAACCCTAATAGAGTACTCTTTAAGCTCTTTTTGGACTCTTAAAAAGTGAAAAGAGTGTCGTGATCTCGTCTTCTTCACGCTCGTATAAGGACCTGAAGAGTCGTCTTCTTGGTGATAGTTTATCCCTTTTTCGGACCAGGGGGCACTAATTATGAAAAAGGTATACTCTATCCAATCATTACTGGAAGAGTTCTCCTGGGCATTAGTTTATACTTTTTCGGGCCTTGGGGACTAAATTTACAAAAAAAATCCATTTTGGAGTCTTCTTAGTCATTTCAAACTCTTTCAACATGAAACGACGAATGAGTTTGCTTTCATCGGACTCATAAAATCAAACGATGAAAGACCCTTTTCTGGGAATGAACCCCTCATTTCTGAGGTTCATAAAACATATGAGAATGGACTCATCGCTTGATGAGCTATAACGAGTGTTTGTTACCGTCTTTGAACTCATAAAAATGAAAAGAAGCACTCACCCTTCGTGATGGAAAAATTAAGGAAAGAGTTTGTGTTTGGTTGTATTTACGGCAGTACATAGTTACTCTTGAACATGGCACTCATTTGCATATGCATTTCAATACTTGGGTCTTTTTTTTTGTCTTCTAGTCTTATTGATTCCATGAGTCTTCTTACCTCGTTTGAGTTGTCCAAGAATACTCCTGTTGTTAGTTGCATTAGGGGATTGGTATCATTCTCATGTCAATACTGCCAAGTCATGCCTTGCCCATGTTCAAGAGAAGTTTGGTCATTTGTCCACTATCTACAATCAGCTTACCTTCTATCATGTTGGCATCTTTGAGTCAATCGTGTATATCACCTTGATGTCTGAATCACTTCAAACATCTATGATCGTGTTTTTGTGTCGATGACGAGGGATTCATCATGGCCCTCCTTCAACGAGTCTATTCTTGATGACTTCAACACCTCATCCAGGAATTAGACTTATAAACCAATACAAGTACCTTGGACCTACATGCCTTAATGGCAGGTTACTTCGTTTTCAACATGAGTTTACCTCATTGATTCTTGATTGAAAGATTCAACCGAGTGTTCGACTTCAAATCCTTCATTCGCACTTGGGAGGATGTACAGTGATACATTGGGAATCATTGACATCAATGGTGATTTCCGTTGCATTTGTTAACAGTTTACATCAATGATTGGAAATCAAGTGGTTTCTACCATGTTCTACATCAAGACATTGTAATCACATGGTTAGATTCATATCGTTGCAGGTTCGGCTTGAAGACCCTGGGTTATCTAATATTTTTCCCAGGTTGCGATGGAGTTTGTTTGAGTCATATTACATGAATCCACTTTGTATTGGTTGTGGTTGTGTTATCTTCTCATCATGGATCTACGTTTATGTCTAGTAGCCATGATTGTCTTCAGTCGGTCTCTACTACCATGGATCTGCATTTTATTGGTCAGAAGCCATGTTATGAGTCATAATAGACTTGAGTCAGTTGTACTGTAACAACTTCTAGCCAACATCCTTGCCTTCGATTTCTTCACTTCTCAAAGCATTCGCCTATCGTATTCCTCTAACTTCATGCTTTGGGGGGCATTTTGTTACACCAAAATTTTGTCATGTTGAGCCATGTGTTAACCCTATGCCTCAATCCCTAAAGTTCCCTTGGATAAATGGCATTGAATAAGAGGTTCTTTCCTTACCTTTTTTCCCCTCTAAGAAGGAAGGTGCTCTTTCTCCTAAGGCAAGGTGCGTCGACACTTTTTCCCTTCATGCTAGAAGCGCCATTGGCGCTCTTTCCCTTCATGCAATGTGCGACGATGCTCTTTCCCTTCATGAAAGGTGCACCGGTGGTGTTTAGATGGAAAATAACGAAGCTTCGAGACTTTTCTCGAAGGTGTATAAGGTGGAGGACCATCTCTAGGTTCTAGGTGAGGTGGTATTCTGTTCCCTAACCTATGGGGAAGATCCCTTAGACCCCTCCTACTAATCCTCAACCTACTCTATCCCTTTAGCCTTATAAATTGAACCCTCTCTCCATTGTGAAGAGAGGAAGTGTAATACTATAAAATTCGTAAAAATTTAAAAATTTTCATGTAACATAAAATGTTTGTAGTTGTCACTGCCTAGGAACAATTAACTGCTAACGATTACTTAAAATAGAACTGAATCTTTTGTTAATCTCTAGTTCTGCATACTTATTAGTTTGTTTTCCTAATTCAATGTTAAGGATTTGATTTAACAGGTTGTGATTCAGAATAACAGGAATTGAAACATTTGTTTAAATTCTAGTACTAAGTTGTTTTACTGTCTTATGACAAGTAGGAAAGAACTTCAGTTGATATCGAGGCTTACTTAGCTTATAGCTAATGCAGTGAAGTGATGCTTCTTTTACAGGCCCTTTACAGGTAAGAAGTTTGTTACCAGTTTCCAGATCGAGATTATTATCTCAACTAGCATAGAATAGAATGCTAGTAAATTTATTTGTTTTACAACTTTGAGCAGTAAAAGAGGTATCATTGATCTGATTATTTATGTTCTTCATAGTTACTAGTAATACAAGTATTTTTAGTCAACTGAACTTCGCTCAATTACTCTTCCAATTCGCTACAACTAAAACTTGTTCGTTTAACTTTCATCATTTTATTTTCAGTTTAATGCCTGTGTGTAACTCTAGTGAAAGGCATCTCGTATAGCAGTTTCCTTTGTTTATATACTCAATGCTGAATTAACTTCCAAGGTATTTGTTTCTACAACATCGAGTTAAGTTAACCTAGGAAACCTATGATCTAAGTATAGACATTAAGTACATTGACTGAAAGACACACATAAAACACTTACTTAGTGTGTAAGATAGTTTATTAACTATTCTAATACTTACCAAATAGAGATGCACTAATACATATTGTATTCCTTTAAACTATAGTGTTATGGCTTTTTATGTAAGGAAGAAAGAATTATTTCCTATAAAAATCTATCCCTTTTAACCTTTGTAAATAATCCTCATCTCATAGGGTATTATTGATAAACAATTTACTAGTATCTTAAAATGACACTTAATTTATTACCTAGACTAACTAAATCAAGCTCAACCTTAACTTAGGTTTTCAAGCATACAAACGTTAAAGTTTAAGCCCTTTTATGAGGTCTTATACTATGATATGGTTTCTCTTTTATTAATGTTTGTTGTGCAATTTAACATTGAAGGATTCTTTGTGAATGTTTTTACCCAATTCTAAGATTGTAATACATGATACAAACCCTAATGTATGTAACCAATACCTTTTTATATGATTGTTTAAAGTTATAAATGTATAAATAGCAAGTCACGATAATGTTAGTTAAAACAATGGTTTCTAACCATAGTTTTCTTTGCAAAAAAATGTTCATGTGTGTAGGTTGCTCCAAGGAGATTTCGACTATAACATAAAACCCACATTTCGTAAAGATTTTCCATGCCACGTGATCGCTATTCGATGGTTAGGTTTTTGGTTGACCTTAGGCCAATATAAAAGTGTCCTAAAACCATAAAATCGCACTTTCCCTACTCTTTTGTCTCTGCTGCGAAATGTATGAGTTGCAGACTCATGGCCGCAAGGCTTGTTGTTGATCCTTCAACCATTTGAGAATAAACCTCCGATAAACCATTCTGAGTTCCTCTGCAATTTGGGTTTTTATGTGGCCATCGTTTTCTCTGTGTAGAAGCTTTCTTTCACCATTACCTTAACGTTGTAAGCTACCCTACGTTGTTACCTTTCCTCTGCAAGTTGAATCCTCCAAGCTCTGGTGTAGTAGAATTGAGCATCGCACTTGAGTTGTTGACAAGAGTGTCAATAAAGATTCTTGGGTTATATGTCTTACTCCTCGCTTTCTGTATGGCTTGCCTTCACCTCGTCTTGGATTTGGATTTCGAACTTGAGCACTGTGCGTTGGGGTCTCCCCTGATAGTGCTTCCTTGAAGCTCGTTGTTCTCTTAAAGGTGGCTAGGGTTTGATTAGACCGTCTTTTTCATAGCAAGGGAAAAGAAATATATAACCAGGTATGAAATATTTCAGTTCTTGTCCATTCTTGCACCGTTTAAGTTTAATATTTTCGCTACTTACAAAGTTTAACAATTTGTGGTTTTTTTTTTCACTTTTGCGGGCTTCAATGTATACTCCAAGTTGAAAATACAATCCATGAAAACGCCATGCCAGGAAATTTTTAGGATTCGTGACCCTCCGGGTAAGCCTCGGTCTGGCCTAGGGTTATCTCCTGCAATGGTTGTATGGTGTATTTGTTGTCACTGCCCACGTGGTTGTAGGGTTACTCTTCGGCCGTGACTATATGTTGCTCTGTTTTTTTTGGATTACGGCATAGCCATGGATACACTGGTTTTTTTTAAGTTTTGAAAGGCCATGTGGCCGATACTTTGATATGTTGTTTAAGAGTTCTTCGAAGCCCTCGTGGTTGCTTTGTGTTGGAAGGCTTGGGGATTTTACAGCCGTGACTCGATAACTTACTTATGGGACCTTTTTGGCTATATTTAATTTACAGAAATATTATTTTGTTACCGGATTTTAAGTCGTGGCTCTGTTTGTAAAAGGCCATAGGGTCGTAACTGATATAGTTCTAGTTTAGGGTTTAAATGTTATTTAAAGTTTGGATAAGCTTGAAGCTTACTGTTCTTTAATTTATATTTTGGTAATAATTATACACTGTGGTTTTAAGTAAGAGATGGCAACCGTGTTATTCTTAACTGTTCTGGTTTTCTTCGATTCTGTTTAAGTATCCTAAACATAATTTATGTTACTGTAAATTGATATTTATTCTGATTACATTTTAAAAATGAAAAGAAATGTTCCAGATAGTTAGTTTCTAAATTATAGTTTGATTTTTTACTGTTAGTAATAATTTCTTCAGTAAGTAGATGGAAGAAAGATGGACTATGCAACCTAATTCTTTACTGTATTTTCTGAGTTAATATATGTTGAAAGGCTATTACTTACTTTCTCTCAGTTTAAATTATCATATAGTGTTAACACTATTTTCTTTTAGATAAATATATTTAATTTTGGTGGGTTTATTTATCAGATAATTATGGTTAAATAAATGAAATATGTAAGCTTTGATTTTTTTTAGGAGTGAAATGTATAACCCCTTTGTTAGTAAAAGGGGTGGAATTTTTATTTATATTTTTATAGTTCTTTTAAACATGCTTATTTATAAACCCTAATTCCCTTAGTTTAAAATACTTAGTTAGTACTGGATTACAATGTTATCCTAGTTTCTTTTTACTTAGATGAAATTATTACCGTAAATTCCTAGCCTTATTTACTGTTTCTTCAAGTTAATCTTGGTTATTTAATTTCTGTTTTTATAATGACTATTAATTATTATATTAATAGAATTATAGTAAATAGTCTATCTATTGTGTAAGCAATTACACAGACTAGGTAGATTTATACTTTTAGATCTTTTCCTAAGACAGATCTGTATATATTATTCCAAGTACTATGTCTAATATAAAAACATCTACAATAAAAAGGAATAACATACACATGCATAACTTTTATGAAACCTATAGAAATTAATAAAACACATTCATGCATACTTCATTCGATTCCTAATCTGAAGTTAATCTAACCTACTGTACTAGAGTACTACCTTTAAAAAGGTGTGGAAAAATACAGTTAGGTATTTTTTTATCTATCAGTAAAAACTGAAAAATTCTTCTAATCATTTACCCTAAACTATCTAATCCAGCATTTAACTATCTTTCACAGTAAAAGTATCTCTTTTAACTAACCCTAGAAGCAACAGAACAGAAGCATAACATATCATTGCTTAAACTAAAACCTTCCAGATAACAATAAACATTTAGAAAGCTAGATAAATCAAGTAGAACCTGGAAATGTAGATGAGGTGACAACAGCTTAAGGAACCTGTTCCTCCCAACCAACTCCTGGAGAAAAGATGGACTGCAAATCTCAGGACCCCCGAGCTTGTCTCCTGGTCCACCTGGTAGAAGTATTGGGTGAGAGATGTATTTTTGTAATCCTCTACAACTCTACTGAGTGTTCAATAGTAAATCTGTTCTGCATACAGCAGTATGAACTCAGCTTAGAATAGTTGCACTAGTTCAAGTCTTCAGCACTTTTCCACTCAAAACATACTTCAGCTAGTCCCCTCCATTAAATTTTCTTGTGCACTTCATTCACCCAGAATGTTCACAATTCCATAAAAATGAGCAGCCTCAGTTGTCTTCAATGGGAAGTTTTATTAGCATGCCTAGGTCTTTTGGGCCAATTTTCACTTAATGAGCCACCTGCTCTTGTTCCACTTTCTTGGGGAACATGACCACAAAAATAGGGAAGTTGCCTCCTGCAACAGCTAGAAGTAGTTTTAGGATGCTGCCAAGTGTCAATCTGCTCTCAACCCAGCCTTCTCCACCAAGTGACCAGTAAAACACTCATTTAACAGCTTGCTTAAGCTATTGTCTCATCTTTCATTTATTTATTAATAAAATATTCAACAATCGCATTCAATTATCCTTGACCCCACTTCGTCATTAATTACAAACTTTATAATAAAATATAACATAATGTTTCTTAAAACATAAAATGTTTTGCAAATTGGGGCATGTGACATACACACCTTGTTAAATTATAACATTGTCCTCGATGTTATTTATTCTTCGTCCTCAGAATTACCCTGGAACAAAATTGGATATGCAGCCCACATATGAGTCTCCAATTCCCAGGTAGCTTCTTCTGGACTAAGGTGCTTCCATTTCACCTTCACTTGGCCAATGGTGCGATTCCGAAGCAAGATCTCCCTCCTTTCGAGGATACAATTCGGTTCCACCAAAAAATCTCCTTCAGTTTCTACCTGCACATCATTCCAGTTTATAACATGAGCAGCATCATGTACATATTTTTTTAACACAGAAATATGAAAAACATTATGAACCTTCAAATTTGGCGGTAAAGCCAATTGATATGCCACCTGTCCTATTCTAGACAGTATTTCAAAATGTCTGCAATATCGGGGTGCTAACTTAGCACAACTTCCTAATCTTAGAGAACTCTTTTTAGGCTTTACCTTAATAAAGACATGTTCACCAACCTGGAACTCTTTTTGAGTTCGTTTTAAGATCTGCTTGACTCTTTTGTCGGTCTTGCGCAACTTTCAAGTTACCTTGCACATGTTTTACAATTAACTCCATCTCTTTTAATAGTTCAGGTCCTAATACTAACCTGTCAACTGGATTACTCCATGAGATGGGGGTATTGCACTTCCTCCCATACAAAATTTCAAATGGAACGTATCTTGCTGAAGCTTGGTAGTGATTGTTGTAAGCAAACTCTACCAAGTGTAATGCCTCAAATGTCTCTAAAAGAGTCCCAATTCCAGAACTTCCACGATAGTACCAACATTCGTACCCAAACCAGGATTACATCAAATTTTTGTGTGTCTGCATCAAACATTAGCGTCCAATTTTTGAACAGGATGGGGGCGGATTCGAAACTCTAGTGCTTCTGAAGGATTTTTCCCACGTCCTCCTTACACTTAAGTTTCAAGATAAACCATCCTCTAGAGAGAACCAGGGTTTCGGGATTGTAATCCAATAACCCCGTCTAGTTTGCCCTTGTCTAGGTATCCAAGTTCTCTATGTTGGGATATTTTCCTCTGGAACTCCCCATTACCGTCGTTTCCTCCATGTCTAGTGATTGAGCAACCAAAACGTTTTTTCTATAGACCAGGTTAAGGGGCTATTTTGTGCTCTTGAGGATCTTGCTTCTTTTTCGTCTCTGTGTGTGGCCCTCGACAAGATTTGATCTGGCTCTATAGGTCCCATATTTGATACTTCACGTGCGGAGACTTCTGGTCCTTGTTGATTCGAGAGCTACAGAAGGGAGGCTGTTAACCCTCTGAGATTTGAGTCGCGAGCTCTTCCAGGGATTCTTCAAGTAGAGCAGTGTTTCCTAGTGTTTCTGTGAACGACCACCCAAAATATGTCAGATCAAGTCCCATATCTAATGAGTCTTCAATCCAGAGTGTTCCTTGGTCATCCACCTGAGTTATCAGATCCTTTGCAGGCATAAAAAAAAAACCGGCCTTGCTATTGAAAGGGTTCGGATAGGGTGAATGGAGCTCCACCCATATTTTGTCGGATAGGGTGATAGAGAAATTTTTTTGTACACTAACGTACTATATGTGTTGTTGTTAGAGGACCAATATTCATACAATCTAATACTATTATTGGTTAAATGTTGAGATTTAGGTTTATGTAACTCTATTTTACATTTATATATCTTTAGTTAACCAAGTTAAATTTTATGTAGATCTGGTTGGGAGATCGTGTTTTATATACATTTTTCTATTTACTCTATTTTATAAGTTCAGTTAAATTTATTATAATTAATTTGTTATCATTTAAACATACTACATAAAGCCTTAGATTGTGATAATAACATTTATTGGAAATAAATTTTAATGCACACTGATTTGATCAAATTTCTCTACTAAAGATCCCTTTGTATCAAATTGATTGTTTATTAGTTTCTCGAGTTCTACTAATAATTTAGTAGTATCCTCATTTATATAGTTGGGTTAGGTGTTTTTATCATAGGTAGTGTTTGAAAAACCTTGGTCTAAAAATTTGGGTGTGAAAAACTTATTAATTTCCTAACCACCATTTCTTTCAACAAAAATCTAACAACCCCCTTTAGGGAGATAAAAAAGACTATCTCTATTTCCTTTATTCATTTGGATCTTTGAAAAGGAATGTTGAGAGAAAGCCTTTGAGAATCAGAGCGGGTTTTCTCTTGTAAGAAAATCCTCATAAAGAGAACCCAAGGTTTTTGATTTTTTTTTGCCTTGGGTCATGATGATTCTCTAATTGATGGTAACCAAGGAAGAGGGTCCATGAATGCATTTAGTAACTATTTCCTTACAAAATTATTTGTTAGAGTATCCCTCGATTGGAATAAACTTTGATTATATTTTCTTTTCTGGCATATTCCTAAGTGCTTTCTTATATATAACTTTTTTTTGGATGTGCATTCTCTTTTTTATTTCCTAAATACTATAATGGGTAAATATTGTTTTGGTTATGGATTGAAAGGAGGATTTTTAGATGAAAATTTTCATTTCAAGGATCGTCTATGTGTTGGCTTAAATATTAGCCATGTGTAAAATAAACATAGTAGGAGTAGGCATGACTCTTGAGTATTCCTAGGTGCAAGTGCCAAACAAAAAATCATGAGTCATAAATGTTAGCACAAACTAAAGTAATAAACATATAATGTCAAGAAGAACCACAATTTTTTGGATGGACAACTTTGTAGATCATTTAATAATCATACCAGATCGTCAAATCCATATCTTTCTATGCATCTTCTTGAGACTTGTACACTAATGTATTATTATATATGAACTAATTAGATGAGATATGTTTATATTTTCCTTGGGATATATAATGTATACCTTAATTTTTATTGTACCTTAATTTTTATTGTAATGGGTTTAGTCAACTTGATGGTGTTAACCATGATTATTTGACACGGATAATTTTATGTTATAAAACTTTGTATCATTCATATCATTATTGTCTATAATTATTTATTAATTAGTGAAATGTCAAATTTGATATTTTGTACAGATGTCCACCATGTATGCAAAATAAATTTATTGCAATTGTTGTTGAAAATGTACTACTTATTCTAGGTGCATTTGTTTGGATCAAATTGGTATAATAGCATTTGTTCACACATAGTTGTTGATTTTATACACATTTGTAATATACCCAATAAGTTTGAAAATCAGAGATATTTAGGAATATTAGCTCCTCAATCAAGAAAACCAAATGGTAAAGTCAATACTAGGTTCTAGAATTGGAAACTAGGAGGAGCAAATTGTTTGTTTCCAAACAATTTCAGATGGCATCGGAGGGACTCAAATTTCAATTATAAGGCATGGATTGGGATTAGACATATCTGATATAATTATGGAAACCTTCAGGTCAAATTTATGCATCAAATATTATAGGTGTATTCATCACTTACCTTGATAGTTGCACATTTCAAGGTGCATCACACTTGGGATAACCCTTTGGAAAAGCCAAAGACTCTAAGGAAATGACCCCAGGAATTATATGGAAACTTATTTGATACTGGTGCAATATGAATATAACTATGTTTCATAAAAGGAAAACCTATCACAACAGTCACTAGAATCAACCAAATTCTTTTATATTGCAAGAATCGGTGACTAGGAGTAAATGAGTAGATTTAGGACCTCTTAGTTAGGTAATTTCCAAACGGATCCAATTGGAATTGGAAGAGCAATATTTTAATATATTAAGGTTTTTATGGGTCCTATTATGTCTTACCTACCTTAAAAAATTTGCATTACTCGATTAGGTGGTTCATAGGTCAGGTAATTACATTAAAACTCAAAACTAGTCAAATTTCCAATGAATTTGAGAGCAGAGGAAATTGCTAGTTTTCTAGCACTTTCAAGGAAAGGATAAGGGTCATGATTCCGTTTATCAATTCTGTAGTAGTGATAAAAATAATGTAAATTAACAACATAAAAAATTAATCATATTTTTGGAAGCACTATCACCAGTCAATTACAACCAAACTTGTAGAATGTCAATTTACACTAAATAATTGCAACATAGGAGAACAATTGTGCAATGTTGGAGTAAGAGAATTATATTTTATTATTGAAATAGAGAAGCATATTATTTTACATAACATTACATTACATAGGTCACACTTGAGAAGCTATAGGATATCATAGGGACACAAACCTTCAATCTCCTTCTTTGCAAGCTACAACACACTACAAGAAACAATATTGAAATGATGTTGGCTTAAGACAAAAATGCCAACATATCAAATGAACATGAATTAGAATGGAGATACAGTATTAATGTAGCTTGAAACTTTGTGAATAAGACTGAATATATCCTTCCTTAATGTTACAGAGGGGCACATATACCTACTCCTTGCAAGGGGCGCATCACCCAAGCAAAGAAAAGCTCAGAGCTCTTCAAGAAAAATGACAAAATGGCTAGATATGTGAACTGGGGCACTTATACCTCTTAATTTACCTTTTCTCTCCCTTTAGAGTTTTCATGAGAGAATAGAACTCAGCCCCCCCTTTCTAATTTGAAATCATGAAAAACTTTCTAATATTTATGTTGCTTTCCTGCTTCTTGGATGCTTTCCTTCTTTTACTTTTCCCATATTCCTTGATTTGTGGAATCACTTTCCTTATCCTTTCCTTATTCTATGGGATTGAGAATTTCCACTTTTAAAATATCCCACCAACTTCCTTGGCACCACAAATTGGTTAAACTTCTCTCATATTATCTTGAATAAAATATTAATTTTTTAATATTTATGAGAGGGTGGGTCATTTATCTCATTAATTGATTTTTCAAGTGTTTTGACCCAATAATTACTTTGGCTCGCAAACAATTCAATTTGGATGTGCTTGAATATTTATTTTGGGAATATATTAATTGTATGTGGCCCATTTCCACTTACTTGGCTCATAATGAACTTGCAACAATAATTTCTCTATTCACACTGCTAAGGAGTTGCACTTCCTTGGAATTTTCCACCAATGATTATTCCCATACTAGGGATTCCAACCTTAGAATTTTCTCAATAATTTCGAACCACAAGGAGACTTTGGCTTATTTGATGATCCAACCAAGGTTCCCCATATCCTTAATGCATTTTCCTAGTCCACCATATTTTAATGGTAATTATTCCTAATGTTATACCTTAGGCTTAATAGATAATCAACCCAAATAACCATCTAGGTGAATTAACATGAACAAGTCTATGTGACTTAGCCAATTGTGGTCCATGGAAAAAATTTGGGGACATTACAACATTTTACTATCAAGATCACTTGCTATTGAAAAACTATGGGAACCGAGACTTAGAGTGATTATTTTATGGTCATGAACCTTAATTGGATTGTTACAACCATCCACCTTTGCAACTAGGTTTCCTTCCAACATAAATGAATCTTGATTATTGGAATTGAGGGGGGGTGAATATCCCTCCTACAAGGATATATTGTCGGCAACACCCACACCATGTACCCATCACCAAAACCATTGCTTTGTGCAATAAGAAATAAAGTCAAAGATGCAATGAAAGGCAAGGACAAGGAATGTGCCATTGCCTCATAATACTCGAATGTCAAATGTGAACAATCCCCAACAGAATATAGAGACTAGGCCCAAAGGAAGATGCATTTAAAAAGCAACAAATACTACTAAGTATGAAATAACCCCCCCCCCCCAAATTGGTGCTTACATATAATTTATGCAAGATCATACTGTCATTGGTAATTTTATGGGTCTTTGGCCCTTAGAGAAATCCATCTTGCACTATGTAGTGACAAAATGGAATACCAAGGGCCAAATCAACCTCAAATTAGGAGCCAAAGGATTTTTTATTGCAATATTCTCTAGCCTGGAAGATAATGACAAAATATTTGAAAGGGGGGCCTATTTCTTCAATTAAACATGTCTCTTTCTTTGCCACATGAATGAGAAATTCAACCAAAATCAGGAAGACATCATCATTGCTTTGGTCTTGATTTGAATGTACTCCTTACCCCAAGAATTAGACTAGTAAGAAGACATCCTATATGGTATAAAGAACACCCTCAGGGCCTACATCAAAATATATGAAGCTACTCAACAAGGACGCTATATCTCATATGCAAGATTTTGTTCTTACATGAATGTATCCCAACCCCTTCTTAAATCAATCAGACTATCTAATATATCAAGATACATAATGGATGAAAACTTTGGAATTTGAGAACATCCCCTTCCTCTAGCACAAATACAATTAACATGGTAATTTATTTAGTGATTTCCCTCTCAATAAATCCAAAACCCCTACAACCAAATCATCTCATCAAAACCCAAACGGATTTATTAAAGTAGCTCCCAGGAAAAGGCAAAACAATAAAGACTAGGCCTCATCATATCCAAAAAACATTATTTTTGGAAATAGCTTCGAAGATCTGAATCCCAACCCCTCTCAGAATTATAACCTTTCAATTCCTTTTGACCATATAATCATCCAATAACTTACCCATTTTAGTGAAACCCCATACCTTCCTGCAAATAACACTTAGAAGGAAACACCATCTTATCCAACAACCAATAAACCCAGAGGCTCTATGTTAGAAGAAGAAGAGATAATAGAGTCAAAAGAAAAAGAGATAATAGAATGAAAGAAGAATAGGATTTGGAAACTAAGGATTTATATATTCAAATCATAGCATATGCCTATGACAGACAATAATCCAATTCAATCCCTCGAAAACATATCCAACTACTCATGTAATATTTACATAAAAGTATATCTAAACAACAAGGATTGACCCCAAAACATAATCATGTTACAATGACTATGGGAGTGTTGTAATCTCACAGATCATATAGGGTTACCAATAATACACACTAAAGAATACATACATAACAGAGACAAGAGATAAGAACAAGTAGATAAAATAACAGATTATATTAACATGAGAGGGTCCATACAATGCAGAGAACTGAACCGAGTTCTCATCTGGCTCAACAGCCTAATATATACGATTTACAAACAGTTACAAAATAACTACCTGTTGGTTTACTCAACCGACATGACCTTAGGTGGTCGACCTAATCTCTAATTAGTCGGCTGACCGACTTAGTCGGCTGATCGACTAAGTCGGCTATCGTTCAAGTCAACATACCGACTTGCTCCTCCAACATCTCCCCCATGAACAAAACGTTTCTTCGTCCCGAAGAAACAGGGAGGTACCAAAATTTCCTTGTCTGTCTAGGTAGTCATTATTTTGTGATTTGATCTACATGGGCTGTGAAGTCTGATGGTCAATCTTTTCTGTATGCAGACTTCGACAATTGTTGGGGCTGTCACTGCGAGGTGATGTTGGAAATCCGTCCAACTCTGCAATATTTTCTATATGTCGATGGTTAGTGTAGTCAGACTTGATAAGATCGACATTTTCTCTTGAATGGAAATTTCAGCTATTTTTCCCATGTTGGGACCCATAAATTGGTCCTTTTCCTCTGCTGTCTCTATGAGTCGTTTCATTTGCGGGCATATGATGTCTACTTTTTCTAAGTTTGGGATGGCTTGATGCACCCACTGATGTGCTTCTCGTTCGAGCTTCTGCAGTTTAGCTGTTTCAAGCACTATCTAATCTTCAATTGTGCTTCTGAGTGCTTTGTCAGTACTTTTCCTCTTCTTGAGTGCTTGGATCTCTTGTTGGGTCTGCCTAGTTTGCTGATAGACTTGCCCGTAGTAAGCAGGCCAGTCTCGCAGTACTTCTTCCGTGATAACAGACTCCTCCATGTGATCTTGCAACACTTTGTAGGCTTCTGAAAAGGCTGTGTGTTGCTCCATCAGTAGCCAAACGGTTTCTTCTTTTTATTCCTCTTTGGTGTCCTGAATTTGTGCTTGGAGCGCCGACACCACACTTTCAAACAGCTGATAAGCTATTTCTAGTGGTTTGTTGGTGTCGACCTCTATCGGTCCTGGTATCACAGATTGGACCAGGTTCCTGCATTTGTTAAGGAACTTAACTTGTTCTTTTTCCTTGTTGTCTAGCTCCTTACGTCTATGCTGGTTCCTTGTTTTTGCTTTGACTGCTAGTGCTTCCAGTAGTTGTCTTAGCTTTGGATCTCTCAATTTGGTTGCATCGACTGCAATGGTCGACCCAAGTAGATTGATGTGGACCATTGCTGGCTGTCCATGACGTTCCTTCTTCTTTTTGTGCTTCTCTGGTTCGGCTTATTTCGGCACCTGTGTACCTGTAAGAGTCAAGTCTGGATTGTTTGTTTGGTGTGTAGCACTGGTTAATGGTATTTCTGTTTGAGTCGGTTAGATGTCTGCTGCATCTGGTTGTGCTTCTGGTTGGTTGGGTGCAGAGGGTTCATAAGTGGATGCAATTGTTACTAATGGTGGCGGTGGTTCTGGTGCAGTTGGTTGAATTAAGGGTTCTGAGTTAGGGGGTGGTGGTGATGGTGTTGGTGAATGGCCGGGTGTGATTGGGTTGGTGGAAGTGTGGTCGAGTGGTGGATTGTCGATCTGAGGAGGTGAGTCCAGGTTGGAGAACAGTTGATCAATTTCTCGATTTATGTCCTCCATATTTTCTTCTTCCTCACCTCCGGTCGGTTCAGTAGCTAGTGGTTGGGGTTCAGGGTCGGTCGAAGTGATGGATGTGACCCGACGTGCGATAACTTCAGCTTCTTTGTCGAGCTTCCTTTCGAATGTTGAGCTGATTATTGCCACCGTCTTTGGCCTCTGGAGTACTTGGCCAGGTTGGGAAACTGGTAGTCGGGATCCTCCGACTTCGAAAAGAGGTGCTTTGGTAGAGAGCTTCTGCACCTTGGTGAATATCTCAGGAAATTTTTCGATGTAAGCCTAGAGGTCTCTGTCCTGGTCGAAATTTTCCTTCACAGCCTCTGACATAGCACTTTTGCATAAGTCGAGTGGGCTTATTGAAAATTGTTCTGGTACTATCTCTTTTGTTATTTTTGCCGGAGACGAAGGTGGGGGTGTAGACACAAGATGTACAACATTTTCAAGCGTCGAAGTGTGTGTGTTTTCGCCTTCTTTGGTCGACCTTGCTGTGCCCCTGCCTCGACAAATTTCTGAAATTGGGTTTCGACTGGCACTTTGTTTGCTGCAGCATCTTCTATTATGTTGAGGGCCGTAGCTGCCAGTTCCTCGTCATCATCTGAGGACTATGGAACAATAATCTTGTGCTTACCTTTCCCTTGTGGCTTTTGTTGTGTTCTTTTTCTTTTTCTTGCAGTTGTTATCTCCTTCGACAATTTGGTGATAATCTCTTTGGTGACAGCATACTCTGGATTTTCGGTTTCTATCCCTTCCATTGGTCTTTGAGTCGGGATGAGATTTTCTTCAGCCGGATTGGTTACCTGCTGTTCTACATGTGTTTCTTCCCATTGTGCCATCGGAGGCTTGATTATGATCTGTAGTCGACCAGTGCCTTCGACCGGTGCCTCCTCCAACACAAAGGTACTGATGTATAGATTAAGTTTGTAATCCTCCTCCTTCTCTTGGTATGTCAATGGTTTCTCTATCGATAAGTCCATTTCCTTTGCTTTTGCTGGTATTGGTATCTTTGTTCCTGCCTGTCGAGATAGTTCCCGAAAGATCGCTTCGACTAACGGATAATAGTCGAGGGTCTTTGTGTTTGATTTGGCACCCTGCATGTACCACACCGTGGTATGGTTGAGCTCTAGCTGAATGTGGGCCTTTTTAGGCAGACTTCGTCGGATGTTCTGAGGCACCCTCCATCTGGTTGTACGAACTTTTAGCTGCTGGAGCCAGTTTTCCAACAGCACTTTCCCATTCGCAAGCTCCTTCATTATTCCTTTCTGGGAGAACGCTTTGAATCTCCACATATGGAATTTTGTCGATTCTTGAAATTTTTTGTCTCCTTCAAGGAAAATAGCGAACATTACTGTCCATAAGATAAGGGACGGGAATCCGATAATTCCTCTCGTTTCTTGGCATTTCTCACAGATGTTTTTGATCATGTCTACGACATACTTAGCCCATCTGTATATATTTTTGTTGGTTGCAATGGTGTCTACTGCAATATGTAATTCCTTGGTCTTGGCTGAGGCTCTTGTCTGTTTTGGTGCCATCTTGTCGATCTGGGGGTCGGTTTTACTACGGTGCTCTTGGTTTTCAGTCGTCTGGTTGCTATGACGCTCTCTCTGTTTGAATTGTGGTGAATGATCCTTTGGTGGTTTAGTATTTATAGGTGATGCGTTGGATGTTCTTGTCGATGGGTGTATTAATGGCGGACGTGATGTTCCAGCTAGAACACTTGAGTGTGTGTTAATGGTGATTTTTTTTGGCACTCGAAGTCATGAATGCGCGATGGGACTATCGAGGTCATTGGTCGATGTCGGTTATGAAAATGGTCGATGGTGTTATGTCGATGGGCATGATGTCGGTTGTCGAAGTGGTGATTTCTTGTCATAGTTTTGTGCGTATAACAGTACTATTTGCTTTTTGGATTTTTAGGTTTTTATAGTTTTTGTTTAACCATTATGGTCGTTATATGCTTTTTTTTATTTTAAATGTGGTTGTTTTAGTTTCTGTAGCGTTTTAGTCGGGCTCCATGAATGAGTTTACGAAAAACTATGCCTTGTAACGTCTTTAGTCGGACTGATCCATTGGCATGTATCTCTTCGACAACATAAGGTCCCATCCATTATGTATGTAACTTTTTAGGTTTGCCTTTTACCCGACTATTGTATAGTAAAACAAGGTCTCCTACTAACATATTTTTATTCTTGATGTTTCTATTGTGCCACGCCTTTTGTTGTTGTTTCTGGATTTCTTGATGGTGTATCGCAATTAGTGGGTGTTCTTCAAGTTTACTTAGTTGTAATAGTCGGTCCTTTCTTCCTTGTTCGACATCAACATGTAAAATTTCTGCAATACTAGGTGTCTGTTGTCGAAAGTGTAGTGGAACTACTGCTTCTTGTCCTTAAACTAGTCGAAAGGGGGTTTGGTCAGTTGAAAGTTTGTATGTTGTTCTGTATGCCCATAGTATTGCAGGTATCTTTTCATCCCATTCGTCTTTTTCTGCATTACATATTTTTGTTAATCCTTTTGTTAGTCTTTTGTTAAATGCTTCAATTGCTCCATTCGACTGAGGATGGTATGTTGTACTCCGACGATGGTCAATTTGGAATTGGTCTGTTAGAGTTTTGATAGTTCTATTGATAAAGTGTGTTCCCTTGTCGCTAATTAGGGTTAATGGACATCCAAATCTGGTAATGATATTCTCATATATAAACTTAGCAGCTATCTCACTGGAACATGTGTCGACTGGTTCTGCCTCGCCCATTTGGTTACATATTCGACTGTAGTTATTATGTACATTGCACATGTTCTTTTTTCTGGTATAGCAAATGGTCCTATGAAGTCGATGGCCCTAATTTCAAATGTCAAACTTGGGTTTACCGAGATCAGGGGCATTTCTGTGCTAGGCAGGGGTCGACCTAGTCATTGGCATCTGTCACATTAGCTTACAAAGTTTTTGCAATCTTTATGAAGTGTCAGCCACCATAACCCTGATTGTTGGATTTTCTTTGCAGTTGTGTCTGCTTGGAAATGTCCTCCTGCAAGTCCATAATGTGCTTCATGCATAATGTTGTTCCTTTCATTTTCTAGTACACACCTTCTAAGGATGTTGTCTAAACCCATTTTGTACAGGAATCCATTTATGAGGCTATAAGGTGCATCTTTCATGGCTAAGATCTGTTTCTTTTTGGTACTCATGTCTTATGGTGCTTGTCCATCTTCTAAAAACTGAGCTATTTCCTCTAACACTGTCGGGACTGCTTCTATTCGAAATAGATGTGCATCTGGTAAGTCGTCTTCAAGGGCCTGTTGGTTCCTCTCCTGTGTCGATTCGAGATAAATGGTCGGGACTGACATTTAACTTACATGGTCTGACAATGACTTCGAACTCAAATTCTTGAAATAGAAGTATCCATCGACAAATTCTTCCATGGTGTAGAGGCTTATTCACAAGGTATTTTAATGCCCGATGATCAGTGTAAAAGATAAATGGATTAGCTAAGAGATAATGTCGATATTTTTGTAGTGCAAAGACCATTCCTAATGCTTCTCTTTCTGTCATCGAATAGTTTCGTTTGGATTTGTTTAGTTTCCTGCTACTATAAACTATAGGATAATCCATTCCATCATCTCTTGGCTGAGTTAGGATTGCTCGTATTGCTAGACCTGATGCGTCGATGTGGACATGGAATTTAGTCGACCAGTTTGGAAACCTTAGGATTGGTGCTTCAACTAGTTTTCTTTTTAGTTTTTCAAATGATATGTGACATTCCTTTGTCCATTTGAATTCTTTATCTTCCCTTAATAGTTCTTCTAGTGCATACGTCATATATGAATAATGTCTTATGAATTTTCTGTAATAGCCTGTGTGGCCAAGTAACACCCTGACTTGTTTTGAGTTTACTGGTGGTTTGAGGTCAAGGATAATTTTGATTTTTGCCAAGTTGACCTTGATTCCTTCCTTATAGACAATGTGTCCTAACAATATCCCTATGGGGGTCACAAATATGCACTTCCTGATGTTTAAAGCTAACTGGATTTGTCGACATCTTTCCAACATAAGCCTTAGCCACTTGCAATGATCTTTTAACATGGAGTATATTGTCCAATCATCAAAGTATACTGCCATGGTTTTGTAAATATATTCTTGGAATGTTTTGACCACAATTCTAGAGAATACTGCAGGTGCATTCTTTAATCCAAAAGGCATAACCTTGTAAGCAAATGAGCCAAATTCACATACACATGTCGTCTTTTTCTAATCTTCTTTAGCTATTGGCACTTGGTTATAACCTGAGAATCCATCTGTAAATGAGTAGCATTCATGTCCTGTAAATTCATTTAAGATTTCATCTGCATAAGGAGTTGGAAATGGGTCTGTTAGTGTCACTTTATTTAGCTCCCTGAAGTCGACACAAATTCTTAATTTGGTCGGATCATGTTTCTTAGGTTGAACAACCATTGGACTTTCCCATTCTGATTGGTCAATAGGGTAGATGATGCCTGCTGCAAGCATGTTATCAATCTCCTTTTTTACTATCTCTTTGTATTTATGAGCTATCTTATATGGCCTTTTCTTCACAGGTCAAATATCAGGTTTAGTGTCAATTTTAATTTCACCCATTTCGTGGACTAAACCTTTGAGATCTGTACAATCTCGGGAAAATACATCCTGGAACTCTTTTAAGAGGTTCACTATTTCTGTTGTCTGCTCTTCACTCCAGTAGTCTCCAATCTTTGCCATTTTGGTCGATCATCATTTGAGATGTCGAATTCTCTAGTTTTGACCTTAGCATCTAGCCATTCTGGTGCTTTGGCTTCATTGATTGGTTGAATTCCTTATTTAAACTATGAGAATGTGGCAGGGAAGTCGGTTGTAGTCATTCGGTCGGTATCGTCCTTGTCGGTTGACCCAACTTTGAGTACTGTGCGAATAGGTTTGGTCGTTTCGACATGGTTTGATTTCCATCTAAAGCTTTTCCCTTCAGTATTTTCATTTTCTAACTGTAGTCTTGTCGACTGTGGCATTGTCCCGGTTTGTATATTGTTACAATCCATTGTCTGTCAGTTATCTTTTAAGGGTTTGTTTTCTATCAGCTGTATAAATTTGTGAATCTGCTTTGTTGTTTCGACCAAATTCTTATTTTGTGGTATAAAGTTGAAATCGTTGATAAAATTTTCTCTGAGTTCATGCCATAGGAATGTTTCACCTCGGGCTTCTTCCATCTTATACCATTTGTTTGGTAAGTCAGAGAGGGTTGATGGGAACATATGTGGCCATGCACGTTCATCTTTGTACCCAAGTCTTCTCCATTCTTTTTCACATGTCTTAATATGGTCTTCTGGATTTTGTCCTTGAATGAAAATAGGTATCTGAGCTTGGTTGGTTAACTTCTTTGCTCCAAACCTTTCTACAAAGTAAGTCAAAGTTGTTGTCGAGGTCTGCAGTCTTGTTTGATGGGTATCCCACCATCTAGCAGCTTGTCCTGTAAAAGTCTCTACTAAACTTTGTAGTCAACCATGTTCACCAATATTTTTGGACACTTGTTCTATGTGCATGACTGGTGATTCTCTTTCCTTATATCTTGGCATTTGTGTATTATTTACATTTGTAGGTTTTAAAGTAGGGTATTCCCCAATTTTTTTCTCAAATATTTTTGGTACAATGGACACTATGAAGCACTGTTGGGTGGGATTTTTCTGTACTTTTTGGATAGTCTAGCACCCTCTTGCTTGTGTTTCGCAGTTCTCGAATTCCCAATCATATACTTCTACATCTGAATTATATCCCACTGAGTCTTGGTTGCCTAAATGAAGTTCTCCATAGATATTAGGTTCTGTATAATCTTCATTGTTCTGTATCTGATAGAATTGTCGGATGTCGACTTCTTCATCGATAGGTTGAGTCCAAGGTTCTCCTTGGGATGGATGAATAGGTACTATGACTTTTTGTCCGTTCCCTTTTAATTTGATTCTTTATTTGTCTAAGGATATCGAGGCTTTCATTTTTCTCCCCCAAGGTCGACCTACTAACACTGGGAAGGAACTGGATCCTTCCTTAGGGTTAATAATTTCGAAGTCGACCTTAGTCGATATACCTTTTATCATTGTGTCGACATTTTTCCAGACTCCAATAGGTTCAATTAGACCTTGGTCGGCTAGTTTCAGGTATATACCTGACTCATATAGTCGAGGTCTGCCCAGTTATTCCCAAGTGTCATGAGTCATGATGTTTACTTGTGATCCAAAGTCGAGCACAACTTGTCGGACATGGTATCCTTCAATTTCCAGGTCGACAAGTGGGTCGGCATCACTTTTATCTTTTTGATTTAGACTACATATATTCTTTGTTTGTTTTTTGGTGTTGTTGTGTTTTATTTCATATAATAAGTCGATGAATTGAGATACTGAGTTATCTTTCTGTACTAGCTATATTAATTCTTTTATTGTGTTATGTCGATTGTCGTTTGCTTCTTCTTGTCATGAAAATTATTTAAATACATTTGTTGCATCTTTATATGTTTGTTTTTCTTTAACTGGATTAGGGTAGACATTCTTTTCTTTTATTTTGTTGATTCATGGGTTATCGCTTCCTGTTTTTGTCCCTTGTCGGGTTACGATATGCAAATTCTTTGTATTTATTACATCATTTTTTTGCACACACGACAAGACATTAACATTTTTCTTTTTATTTATTTTTTTCAGCATGGTAGGGAAATCCTCTAATGAGTGATCCCCTACTCCGCAACTAGTACAAAATTTGAGGTTAGTTATGTCCTTGTATGGACAGTCTGCATGCTAGTGTCCCTCCTTATAACATGTAAAACATTGGATGGGTCGACGTGGTCGGTTGTCTCGATTCCCAGAGAATCGACCTCGACCTCCATAGCCTCCATGTCGATTGTCATACCGACGCTTGTATCTTCGGCCTTCGTATATTTGATTGTTCTGATCGTTTGGCGCGTGGTTTTGCTCATTACTTTGTGCAACTGTGTTGGTTTGATAGACTACATGATAACTTTTTCGGTTCTTGAGATTCAGATGGCAGTCGACCGTGTTCTGATTTTTAGTTTCGCAGATTGCACACCAAGATGCCTTGCCATTCTTCATGTTGAATGGGCAATATTTTGTCGAGTTGTCTCCAAGATCTTGGAAAATGTCGCAAAAACATTTAGTCTGCACGAATCGAACGTCCTGTCGGCTGATTTCCTGTTGACAGGTGTCTTTTGAATGTCCGGCCGTCGAGCACCAGATATCCTGACTTTTGAGGTTTAATTCTTTTAATGACTTCTGGACGCTCTCAAGCTGTTCTTCTAGTTTGTGATCGGTGGAGTATGCTGGTATGTCCTCATCCATTTCTACTTGGAGATATTTTGTAAGCGCGTCTTCATAAGTCTTGAATGTCTCTAGGATTATGTGTCGGCGAATTTTTTGTGATAAACCTGCAAGAAACCACTGGATTAATAATTATTCATCAATAACATAGTCCAATTGGCTAAGAAGGTCTTTCCATCGTTTATCGTAATCGCGGACAGTTTCTCCTGTCTTCTGCGATGTCGTTTTTAGTTTCTTTGCTACCAGATGTTTTGCATCTAGAGTCTTAAAAAATGATAGGAATTGCACTTTTACTTTGGCTTTGGTTGCTCGGGGGGTTCTTTTAGAAAAGGTCATCTACCAAGTTAATTCCCTTTTCCTCAAGGCACCAGCGAACTGCGCCATCTTCCTGTCTTCATCATTAACTTGGTTAGCCTCCCACGTCGACCCACAGACGAACCAGTGTCGTCTGGGGTCCTCATCACCCTCATATAGGGGAATGTGTGCTGACCTGTGACCCATGTCGGAGTCACTGTCACTGCTTTCTTCAGGAGGTGGCGGTGGTGGAGGTGGTGGTGTGGGTAGTCGGGTTATTTGCTTAGTCCTCTCTGTGGAACTGTCGATGGAACTCTCATTCCTGTTGGTTGTTTTTGTCGTTCCCTCTTCGACCAGCAGTCGGTTAGTTTCAACTTCTTCTGTCGATGTCCAAATGCAATTATTTGTCTGCCATTCTGAATGTTCTGTTTCTTCTAAAGTTGTATTTGGAAGGGGGGGTGCTCCTTCATGTGTCGGTAAAAGTAAGTGGATACTTCAGTTGGAGGGTACCGCTTGAAGCGTAACCCAATTTCCTTCTTCTGGTCGACAGATAATTAGATGTCTACCAGTTTATGTTTCGTTGTCTAGTCAACTCCATATACCAAAGTCACCAGCTCCTAGTATGAGGTCCTCTTCGACAATAGCTTATATCCGGGTACGCGGATCTGTCGGAGGTTTTAATTCCTGGGGAACTTCTAATTAGAGAGATTCTCGCTACTCTATCCACAATTCTTCTTCCATAGGGGACGCCTCTTCTTCCACGCCTTCTTCTTGTCGGCCATGACCTGACTCCGGCGGATCTCTTTCCTGGTCAGTCACCCTAGTACTCATTCCTCTCTGCAGCGCTAAGGCTCTTTCTCTTCTTTCTTCCCTACTTTGTATCCTCCTCTCCCTCTCTATTTTTTGGAAGTCCATCATACCTTTGCGTGACACTGTCTTCTCGATTTCCTTTTTAGGTTGACTTCTCATTACTGGTGATTGGTGTCTCCTTTAGTCGATTAGAATCCACTCCACTTTATTCTGACATATGACCAGCTACCCCCCCATAGCCTACCCAACGCTTTAGAAATCTCGGATAGTTCGGTCTACTTGCTTAAGAAGTATTCCCACTCCCTTTCAGCAATGAATTTTTCCCACCTCTTTTGCTTTTCCGCCAAGTTAAGGTTTAATGGCGGTCCGCGAAGTGATGGACGGGGTTCGACAATATGACCCACTCCCTTCTCGATCAAGAACTTAAACAGCAAGGTCGGTAAGGAACACAAAAATTTCTCGGTGAGGTTTGTGTAGAATTTCTTCTTGACGGTTTCCACCGAAGTTCTGTCTTCTACTGCTTGCTCCTCGCAGAATTCATCGGCGATTTTTTCGAACCACTCCGACAAGTTTGCTCTTCCCCCACAAAGCAGTGTTTCTAGTAATTGTTGATCTTTAGTCCCTTCCGCCTTTTTCATCCATGAGTTTCTTCAGAAGTTGGGGCACTGATTCTACAAACTTCTCATGTGTCTCTGTAAAGAATCTTTCTATTGCTTGTGCGGTCATCAATCTGTTTCTTCGTGCGTAATTCTGCAAATAATTTGCTACTTTACGCTCCCACCAGTCCTTAATCTCTTGTTCTGATATCATCTACTTGCATACATCTCAGACATGTACTACCGGCAACGGAACCAATGTTGTAATCTCGCAGATCACATAGGGTTACCAATAATACACACTAAAGCATACATACATAACAGAGACAAGAGATAAGAACAAGTAGATAAAATAACAGATTATATTAACATGAGAGGGTCCATACAATGCAGAGAACTGAAACGAGTTCTCATCTGGCTCAACAGCCTAATATATACGATTTACAAACAGTTACAAAATAACTACCTGTCAGTTTACTCAACCGACACGACCTTAGGTGGCCGACCTAATCTCTAATTAGTCAACTGACCAACTTAGTTGGCTGATCGACTAAGTTGGCTATCGTTCAAGTCGACATACCGACTTTCTCCTCCAACAGGGAGTAAATATTACAACTTATAAATATTCAAAAAATCCATTAAAGAAGGTAAAAAAAAGGAAGGAAACCAATAATCCAAGTCATCAAAGATCTAGGAGATAAACCGATTGAATCAGGACTTTGTCCACCAATGGCAAATAAGTTCCACCCCCCCAATAATTATCATGACAATCATTACCTATAATCTTCGAGGTATTAATGGAAAGAGAAAACTAAGGATTCTAAGGAAAAATATCCTTGAATAAAAACCATCAATAACCATGATAGAATAAACCAAATGCTCATGTACTACTCTACACTAAATAGATCAACATATCTAGAAAAATTGTTATGGCATGGCTTTAGATGCCAACGGAAATGTTGGTGGAATACTTATCCTATGGAACCACAATAATATTGAAATGATTGACTTCCTATCAACTCCAAACACCCTCTTTTCTAGATTCCATCACATTAGATCGCCAATATTAGAATACATAACTAATGTATATGGGCCTTAAATACTACATGAAAAATTCAGTTTCCTAAATATGCTTAAAGTCATCCATTCATTAACAGAAAACCATTATTGGATTATTGGAGGAGACTTCAACTTGATAACCTCCTTGGAAGAAAATAGAGGAGGTATTAGGAAATGGGAAACATATAGCACAACTTTTCAATCTATAGTTGAAGACCTCAATCTTGTTGGTATTGCTACTACTAATGGGAAGCATACCAGGAATAAAAAAGAGGAGGAACTCAATAAGTTGCTATTAGACCATTTCTTTGTCTCCAAGTCCATCCTACTTTAAATACTTTAAATAACAATGACTCACGCAAATCTATTTATAACCTGGGGGTTATACCATTGGAATGTTAGTATCGAGCTAGGACATGGAGACTCACCACAAGCAAACCCTTATACTTCGAATTTTTTTGGCTTGAACACCCCAACTTCCAAGAGAAGATTGAAGTTTGGTGGATGGAATCTATGATCACTAAAGGAACATCAATGTATAGATTTCAACAAAGACTCAAGAATCTAAGAACCAAACTAAATAAATGGAACAAATAGGTCTTTGTAGATATCTTTACTACTCAAAGTATTCTAGAAGCAAGAATGACTCAATTGCAACAACAATTTATTCAGGAAAGTCACACAGAGGATCTCATGTAGGAAGAAATGGAAATATAGACTCAAGTATATCATAGAGGAAGAAAAGAAGAAATTATATGGTGAAAAAAATCTAGAATGAAATGGATAAAAGAGGGAGAGTGCAACTCAAAAAATTTATGTGGAAATATGATACAACACATAAACAATAATAGAAAAAACAAACTCATTGATGAACAAGGTATACTCTAACTAACAAGAAGGATTTGGAAAAGGAACTCACAACTTATTATCACTCTCTGGTCATGGAACCTCGAATATTTAGAAGATATTCCATTCAACAAATCACCCAACATATTCGTAAACTAATAATAAAGGAGAAAATTTCCACCACTATGAGACCTATAACTCTTGAAGAAGTTGAACAAGAAGTTATGAATATGGCTAAATGGAAATCCACAGATCTAGATGGCTTCACCACAAATTTTTATCATGACTATTGTCCAATGATTAAAATGAAGGTATGGCAGGTTGTCGAAGAATCAAGAAAAACAGTCTTTGTGCTTCCTTCCTTAAACTCAACCTTCCTTGTGCTCATTCCCAAATAAAATCAAGTTATCTCTTCTGGAAACTTGATACATATATTCCTCTACAATTTCATCTACAAAATAATTACTAAATTAATTTCTAACAGGTTAAAATTGTTGCTACATCATCTCATCTCAATCTAGCACTCAAGCTATGTAGAAGGCAGACATATTTTGGATGGAATAATCTCATCTCATCAAAATATTCACTCTCTAAAGAATCTAAAGAATCCAGGTATGATGATCAAATCTGATTTATTGAAATCATTTGATAAACTCAAATCGAATTACATCATTAATATCCTCCTATCCTTTGGCTTCTCCCCTATCTTGACCAATTGGATCCTTTCCCTTACCTATTCAGATTTTTTCTCTATTCTCCTCAATGGCTCCCCTACTTCAACCTTCTCCTCCTCTAGAGGTATCCAACAAAGATACCCCATATTCTACCCTTTCCTCTTTACTTTAATGGTGGAAGTACATGGAAGAGCCATTTTAAAAGCTATCAACTAAAGGGAAATTTCAGGACTAAATCTTAATGGTGAAGCTCCTCGTTATTCTCACCTCCAATTTGTTGATGACACAACGCTTATGGGTGTCTCAACTATTAAAAAATAAAAGGACTTTAATTATTTTTACAACTCTTCACATTTGCCTCATGAATTGATATCAATCTCAACAAATCCCATATCATTTTCTTTAATATTTCCCCCTTGGTTCAACTTCACATCTTCATACTTATCGATTTCCAACAAAGTACCCTTCCATCTAAATATATTGGAGTTCCCCTCATATAAACTTACCTACATAATGTCTCTTAGGAAGCCCTTATATCCATTTTATAAAATAAACTTGCAAGTTGGACGTTTCGCTCTCTTAACTTTCCAAACAGACAAATTCTTCTTAAATATGTGCTTCAAGATATGCCTTTAAATCTATTCTCAGCTCTACTAGCCCTTAAATTCATTATTAAATCCATTTGAAACCTTAAATGAACCTTCTTATGGGAAGGCTCCAACACAAGAAAAAAATGGGCCATGGTATCATGGGAAAAATTTTGTCGTCCCAAGTTAGCAAGAGGCCTTGGTCTTAGAGATCCTAAAATTCAAAGCCAAGGTCTAGGTGAAAAATTATGGTGGAGATGGTTGAATACAAAAGAATAATACTAGGGTAAACCATGGAAACATAAATATGCGTCAGGAACTTCGAATCAATAATTAATCATAATAGAAGTTTTAAGAAATGGATCACTCATATGGAATGATTCTTGGAACAATCGCTTTATTGTTTAGTAAAAAAAAAAACTGGAAATAAGAGATGGATCTACAACACTATTCTAGGATTATGCATGCAAACAACTCCCAAAACTCAAAGAGAACCCAAAACTCAAAAATGGCAAAGATATATTCATAATGCAGGTCAAACCCCAAGTAACTCACTATTGGGAGAATCATCAACCAGATGACAAATGGAGGAAAAGGATATCAAAAGAGGTATGCCCCCCTTCACTCAATAATGAAATGGACTCTCTTTGGAATATCTTGCAAAATAGAAATATAAAACATTTTAAAGGTCTAGACAAACTCATATGGGGAAATAACGCAAATGGAACTATTAATCTCCAAGAAGCCTACTCCAAGGTAGCAATAATCAGTGCTAATGAAGATCAAATGTCGTGGAAACAAATCTTGAAGCAAAACCTTTTGCCTAAAATATCTACCTTTACTTGAATGATGGACAAAGGAAATTTTTTTAACTAGGGATCAAATCCGAAAAAAAAGAGGATTTCACGGATCTTCAAGATTCCCTCTTTGTCAAAACCACGAGGAAAACATATAGCACCTCCTCAATCAATTTCCATTTGTTGCGGGTTTATGGGAAAACGATAAACCTTATTTCCTCAATCGGATGGAAACAAAAAAAAACTAACCATTAAACATTGGCAAAAAGGCAACTTTCAATCACATAATTCTGAATCGAGCTTGGAAACCTCTTCCAATATTCATGGCTTTGGACACTTGGAAAGAACATAATCAAAGGATATTTAAATATCAGAAGGAACATCTAGATCATACTGGAGAAGAATAAGAAGGAACATTATAGAAACTCTCATCCTCATCCCTTGGATAGAAAAAGAAAAACATTGGCACATACCATGAAATGAGCATCTTTCAAGAACTGGGATTCAAAATAACTACAAATTCCTATCCAACCAATCCATCATGCAGCCATATATTAATCCATACCTTCTGGAGTCCACCCCATCAGGATTTCTCAAATTGTATTTTGACAGGGCCTCCAGAGGAAACCCAAGGCTTGTGGGATACGAAGGTGTCTTGAGAGGTTCAAACATATGAATAGAAATGATTTATGCAAGAGCTATGGGGTACTTAATAAATAACACAATAGAACTCCTTGTTGCATCCAGAGGTTTGCAAATAGTAATAAAACAAAATTTCACTAAACTAATTGTGGAGGGAGTCTCAAATATCATAATCCAAATGATAAGGAAGTTTCAAAGCAAAACCTCTATCAATAAAGTATCTAAGAACTAGAAAATAGAAACAGAGCTTGAAGAAATCATTTCATATATCCCTTGTTTTTCTGCATTAATACCTCTCCAAGTTCAAAGAACTGCAAACAATTTAGTTCAATGCCTAGCAAATGAAGGAGTCATCCAAATGCAGAAAGAAATTGATCTTATTTCGAACATTACTACATCCTCATCACTAAAAAAACTGTATCAATTTGGCCAATCTAGGTCTAAACACCTCATATTTGGCGTCCTCTAGTACCGTGCATGAAAAGATAGGGGTTATTTCTGCCAAGGAGACACCTAGAAAGCTAGATGCGAAGCTTTTGGAAAAGATCCCAACCACCTAACATTACCATGATCACAAGGCAAAAAATATTTCACAGGCCATACGATATTTAATGCGGCCGTCGCGGCAGCCATTGGATCCAATGGCCCACACTGCAATAGCAGCTGCATTAAATATCGAATGGCCTGTGAAATATTGTTCGCCTGATCATACAATGTGCCTACGGGATCCATTTTCGGTACACGAATTTAGTCAAGTCCGAAGACTCTCCATTGCCAAACGGTCGGCACTTTGGGGAGCTTACCAATCAAAATTATGAGTTAAACATGAATTTTACTTCAATGCGAATTAGGCTCAAGCATGGATTCAATCTAGGATGACATAGGGATGCGAAGTTATTCAATCCCGAAGATGGAGATCAAGGGAAGAATAATAATTGTCATCATGGGAAGGGTGGAACAGCAATACAGTGATAATGGGACTCATACAGGAGTTCGGTCCAATCTATCGCAGGAAATCCAACTTCAAGTTAAAGGGAATGCTTTTGGAAATCAAGAAGATTCGTACATCCATGTCCCAGGATTCCAAAACTCTTTCTCATAATAATTAGGTCGGTCTTGGACTTATGAATTCTGGCAATATTTTTATGAAGTGTCATATTGCAATGGTAAGAGGCTTTGTCCAGGATGTGGTAGCTATTGGTCATGTCCTTTGCCCAGACCTATATGTATCGTTTCTCCTCAAGTCTTTTGCGTTAGATAATCACTCAATCGTCTCACTAGCATAATATACATTCTCCCATCCCTTTGAATCTCAATCTCAAACATGTCTCCTTCTCATCTTCTAAAACCCCCTTTCAGTCAACCTCCACTGCGGAAATCGTGGATAAAGGCACCCTTTCTCGAGACCCTCATAAAGGAAAAGCACAATACAATGACATGCATCTCCAAAAAGAAATTGCTGAGATAAAATCCACTTATATCTGCCTTACCCTTGATCATATTCAAAGAGAGCTTGCATATAATTATGAATGGATCAAACTTGAGCGTGACTATACTTAGGAAACTAATATACAAGGGAGATTTTGTCTCAGATTCTTAAAAACACTAGAGGATGGGAGACTAAACATTTCAAAACTATTTCCTTATATTGACATATCAAAACCTTGCTAGGCAAGGTTTTGCTAGAAATAAAAGAAGAAAGAAATGAACTAGTTATATTGATGGGGGGGATTTATTGAGCATTTTAATGACATTCAGGCCTAAAACATAAGGATGGAGAGAAATATAGATGTTATATACAAAGAAAATACAAGGATGGGTTCCCAGATGCGGGTGACAGCGTAGCAGACCATCGGTGTGCCATGCCTTGTTCCATGCACCCTCCGCGTGGCGATCAGCATGCACCCGGCACGTCCATCAACCCAACTATCATCGCCTCCAAGACCTCTCGACGTTTCTCGCGTGTGAGAGAAGATCTGCAAGTCATTTTTGCTGCGACGAAGGGTGGCGACACCCTGTCCTCCTCCTAAGCTTTCATGGCATCGCAGAGCTATTCAATGCGTGCAGGTACATGGGATGGAAAGATGGGGGTTATCTTCACCATGGAAAATCTTTTCACTATCTTTGTTGGGTTATGCTCAGCTCTGAGAAATTCTGGGTTTACTGAGCGCTTGGAAGATTGGTCTCCACCTCAAGGTGGCGCCTATGTTCGGCTGGGATATTTTTGCAGTGCTCTGCTTGCAGGTTCCAGTGACCACCACACTCTCCTTCTCCTTATGCCGAGGTTCTATCTGACAATGATGTCTCGACAGAGGGGAACTCCGCGTCATGCCAGCTTGGGCATGGGAAAATCCCATCGCTGGTGTATCATGCAAGTCACTGAATATTATGAAAATCATATCTCTCCTCAGGTCCACATCCTTGTTGAAGAATGGGAGGGGAGGGTCCTCAACCAACGGCTAACTTCTGGGCATGGTGGAAGCCAAGTAAATCACTACTGACATGTTAAAAATATGTTATGAAATCTTGTTGAAGACATGCTTAGCAACTGGTCAGACGCCCGTGACTCTATTCTCGCAATGAAATCCAAAATGGCTGAAATTGATTCTCATCTCACATCTCTGGACAACACGTTTTCCTGGAAAGGCACGGTTGGAAACGTTGGGCATGTAGGTCTTGGGGAAGATGGCAGTGGGAGTACGACAGGGGGAATATCACAGGACACCATCACGATTGTGGCTCCATAGGCACCACCTTTCCCCATCCCTTCGACAGTGGAGCCGCTCTTCAAACGTCTGAAGAACATGGATGGCCAAAAGTCGAAACAGCATCAGCAACAACCTCAATCCGCTCTAGAGGCATCCACCAACACGTCCAACCCTTCGCAGTAGGAAAGATGGGGATGCCCCATCATCGAGGAAAACCCCCCGTCCTGAAGCATGCTATCGTCATCTACATAAACGACTTATCATTTCAGGTTTTTATGCAAGAATTGTCAATTATGGTTATGTCTCTATCTATTTTTTAATTTGAACCTTGTAACTATGTCTATGTATGATACATTGCCTAAAACTGGGTACTCTGCTAGTATTATTGTCATGAACAATTTCATCCATGTTTTTCATAGACGACCCTCAGTTTTTGAGAAGCTTAGGTGGTGGCTTCACCACCTGAGACCTCCTCTGGTCAGGGTTATTTTTGTACATTTTGTCTTTATATTTTAATAGATCTGTGCAGCATTACAAAAAAAAATTACAAGGATGGATTTTCCCCTAAGGAACCTTCAAGCACCAGTGCAAAGCAAACTCCATATAGTCTCCCTCCTAAAAATCATGCTATAAACAAATACTAGGTTCTTTAAGTCTAGTCTTTTTGTTTTTTTATTTATAATCAATATGCTCAAAACATAGAAACTATTGGTGGGCTTAATTTTAGTATTGTTTAAATCCTTTGGTAGATAGAACTGAAAGTGTTAAACTTATGTTTAATATGTGGTCTAGTTTTCCTTTGGGATGAACACAAACATGATATTATGATTTTTGAAATTTTTTTTTTAATTACTAATAGAAGTACCAACTAGCTTACAAAAAAAACAAAGATTGGAATGGAGGATAAAATGTATTGATGTATTGGACTACCCAAAGCCATAGTTTCTAATCTTAATTCAAAGTTGAGTAAATGGGCGGTCAATTGTTGAATGTTGTCCATTTATTACATAATTAAACAACTTTTGTTGCAATATTATTCAAGAAAAACCCTTTTGAAAAACATTAGAGAAAAATTGTGGTCTAAAATGGCCTCCTAAGGAAAATAATAATAAAAAGTCACATCACACTACAAATATGCCATGTCACATTAAGTTAAAGATGTTATCTAGTGAAGGTCAACCTATAATATCTCATTAATAGTAGTTGAAAAGTATGTTGGGTTAGTGTAGAGTTAAGAGATGAGGATTAAAAATATTAATGAAAGGTTTAGATTATTGTGCACAGACAATAAATGATACAGAGGTAAATTTTTAAATTTTATATTATAATTTATTTATTTATTTTTATAAATGTATCACTACTTTTTTATATTTAATAAAAAAAACTTTGAAAAACACAAATTATAATGAAAAATATAATTACAATAATACTAAAAATAATCAATCACTATTTTTAATTTATTTTATAATATCAATACTTCCGAGACCTTTAAAATATAAATCTTTCATTAATTAAAATGATAGTGGAGTAAACTTTAAATAATAAAAATAGTTATATAAATTATCTTTGAAAAATAAAAATAAATAATATTTAAAAAAGTATCTAAATAATAAAATAGGAGAGAGAGAAAATCATCTTTTGTTATTTTTGCGATAAATTTCTTTCCCAAACTCAGAATTGGGTGCTCTTGGTACTGTTGGAAACATCTCGATGAGTGCTAAAACTTTCATGTTTTGAGTTTCCTCCCTAATTTTTTGGGGTGGTCATTCTAGTACTTATACTAAAATGACCACCTTTTTTTATGGGAGGAATCTCAGAAAACTCAAAACATGAAAGTTAGCACTTGTCGAGACCTTTCTAACATTGTAAGGATATACCAATTCCAAGTTCCACAGAGAATGTTATCAAAAAAATAGAAAAATATTCATTTTTTCTCTCTCCTTTTTTTTATTTATGATATTTTTTTAAATATTATTTTTAAAATATTACTATATAATTGTTTTTATTATTTCAAAATTACTCCACCATCATTTTAATTAATGTGATATTTATATTTTAGAGGACTTGGAAGCACTGATATTATAAAATATTCTATATTTATTATTTCAAGTATATTTATCGTATTTTGAGATGAAATTTTCATGACCTTAACCAAGGTGAGATTTATATGGAGTTAGCGATTGTCAAATTAAAATATGACACATGAGCATCATTGACTTTATATATAGGTCCAACTCAACCATAATGGTCGACCAAAATATTGAAATTCTATTGGTTTTGGAAATCTGACTCATCGCACACTCATCCATGGCACATTTTTTATAAGTCCCATTTTAGACCCCAAATTTACTCTAATGAACCAAGCACAAAGTTGATAAGTGTTAAAATGGCTTGATTTTCAAATTTAGGTTCCTATCCAAAAGTGAAAAGCAAGGTGAAGAATTCAGCCTATGATGGTTAGATGGACACCTTATTGCTTAGGAGAAACATCAAATGTATGTCTCTTATAAGACTTATAATTAATAGTTTATGTCTAATTAATGTCCATTAAGTGAATTTCACATGTTCAATCAACGAAAATTAATGGACATACAATTAATTTTTAACATCTAATGAACGTCCACTACGAGACCTTCACATGTCCAATCAACGTCGCTTGATGAACATCCATTAAGAGATATTTTTCAATGTTCGTCTCTTATGAGATGTATTATTAATTTCTTACATCTATTGAGCATCCCATAAACAACATTTGATGTACATTACAAATGTCCATTAAAAATATTTTAAACGACGTGTAACACGTGGAATGCAATTCACTTAAAAGATGTATCTAATGTCTCTTAAGCGGGGTCTCTTAAATAGAGTACGAGGATAAAATTTAACGTCAGATTATGAATAAGATAATATTAACATAATAAAAAATTTGAATACAATAATATTGAAATATCATATAAAAAGTAATAATAGTTAGCCATTGGAGGAATAATATAAGACAACTTGAAGTGTGCAAGAAGTGGGGTGCTAGCTGATTTCATATTTTGCATATTGAAGTGTTGAAGAATATTTTACTTATATATGACTTTTGACTTAACCAAATATTCCTATCTATTTTGTCTATGTGTATCGTCATCCCTAGAATTTGATTTACTACTCCTAAATCCTTCATTTCAAATTTCCTAGCCAACTCATGAGCTTTAAGATCAATGATTTTCTTCATGTTGGAGAATACAACCAACGTATCATCAACATAGAACAAAAAGGTAATAAAAATTCCATCATCAAACCTCTTATAATATTCACAATGGTCGCTTTCACTTCTACATAAACCTTGTTTCTTCTTGAAGGTGTCAAATATTTTGTACCACAAATTGGTGCCTATTTCAATCCATATAAATATTTCTTGATTCTACAAACCAAATGCTCTTTACGTCTTCCTTTATACCCTTAATCTAACTCATATGCATTTCTTCCTCGAGATCACCATGCAAGAAAGCACATCTGGTTGGTTCAACTCTAAACCACGTGCTGCTACAAGTGCAAGTAAAACCCTTACAATAGTAAGCTTTACAATTGAAGAAAAGGATTCATTAAAATATATACTTGGCATCAGCACATATCCTTTTTCCACCAAGTGAGCTTTATAATGTTCCAACAACCTATAATTTTTCCTCTTTACTTTATACACCCACTTATTTTCAAGCATTTCTTCCTGATGGGAGATTCACAAATTCCCATGTTTCATTCTCGTGTAATACTTTCCTTTCTCCACCCATGTATTTGCATTCTCATATTCTCTAGCTTCACCATCATCAATTAACAAAGCAAAATAAAATTGAAAATGAGGAGAATACCTTTCCAGATGTCTCTTGGGACGTGTAGATCTTTTGAGTTGTGGTTGTTGAAATTGTGTTTATTCATGTACATAAGAAGCTCCATTTTCATCTTCACTCATTTCTACTTAAACTATTACAATATTAGGAGTCTCTTACACCTCCTTCTTTGCATGGATTTTTTATTAAAAATAACATCTCGACTAGCAATTACCTTATTGTCAGTAGGATCCTATAGTTTATACCCCTTTATTGTATTATCGTAACTAAGAAAACCAAATTTCCTTACATTTGGGTCAATCTTAGACCTCGCTTCTTTACGAACATGGGTGAATGCATCATAGCCAAAAATACCCAAATGAGAATAATCAACTGACTTGCCACACCAAACCTCCAATGGATTCCTTCCATCCAACAAAATTGTAGGTTATATTTTAATTAGATACACAATTGTATTAAAATCCTATGCCTAGAATCCATCCAAACTAGATGTGTTGACATTGCTTCTTGCACTTTCCATGACAGTGTGATTCATTTGCTCAACCACACCATTTTTTGTGGAGTATATAGAGTTGTCTTGTAGTGCTTAAATCCTTCTTGTGTACAAAATTCATTAAATTCCTTGGAGAAATATTCTCTTCCATTATTAGATCTAAGACATAAAATAGACTTTCCCAAAATTTTCTATACATGTGTGTTGAAGTATTTAAATTTCTCAAAGGCTTATGACTTAATTTTCAACAAATACATGCACACTCTTCTAGAATAATCAGTATAAAAGTCAGAAAAAATATAGCATCCTTTATAGGCATAGTGGGTATTGGTGTGAATATATAAGAATGAATAAGTTGTAAATTATCAAAAGTTTTACTAGAGATTGTACTAAACTAAACTCTCTTCTGTTAACCAAAAATGTATTGCTCGCGCAACTCTAAATCACAATACTTAATCCCAGAAAGAATACCTCAATCATGCAGAGTTTTCAAACCTTTTTCACTTATATGTCCAAGTTTTTGATGCCACAATAACATTACATCCAAAACATTCCCTAAGTTTTTTGTTGCTACATGACATGTCACGGCATCATTGCACAAATAATACAAGGTCTAATAAGATTCTCCTTTTGATACCACAAGGTATCCTTTGGTAATTTTGCAACGATTGTCACCGAAGGTAGTAGAATACCCTAGCTTAGCAAGCAAATTCTTTTGTAGATCTGGTACATGCCATACATAACACAACTTCCTTTCTATGCCATCATCGAACTTGATCTTAATGTCCCCTCTTCCCAGAATTTCCAAAGGATGACCACTGCCCACATAGTCCATTCCATCAATGTAGGGTTGATATTTGAAAAACCACTCTATATGTGGAGACATGTGGAAGATGCACTTAAGTCCAAAACCCAAGCATATAAAAGAGAACTTTTATTACTAAGGCAAAAAGCCTGACATGTCGTCTCTTTCAAATATGATGTACTAGCTTCAATTGATGATTGATCTAGATTTTCATCCTTATTTTCCTTCTTAAGATGCCAATATTCCTTGAGTGCCCTAAAATTCCAGAATTATATCACTTCCCTTTTAGCTTTTTTTCTTTGGACTTGGATCTGGTTTGTAGTCTCCCTTGTTGAACCCTTTTTCTAGATTTCTCTCTCACATATATGGCTTCACTAGTAGAGGGATTCGTAGATGATTTTTCCTCAATTATTCTCCCAACAAAGAAACTACCACATCATCAAATTTCAGAGTTCCAGATGATGATTTGGTGATGGTCACCACCCTATAATCCCAGGTATCTAGGAGGGAATAGAGTAAAATGATCGCTATGTCATCATCATCCACCTTTACATGAATTGAAAGCAATTTATTGATAAGGGTATTTAACTCATTTAGGTGATTTTCCATGGTTGAACCCTCCATCCTCAGATGATAAAGTTAGTTTTTACAGGAAAACCTTATTTGATGCCACTTTAGTCTTATATAGCTTCCCAAGTTTCTCCCAAAGGGATTTCACAATATTTTCTTCATCAATGTTGAACAAGGCAATATGCTACTTAAAGGCAAATTGTAGAAACAACTTTCCTATGTAGCTTTATACACTCCTCATATGACATGTTGCTGAACTTTTTTGCATCCCTTTTCAAAGCTAGGGCTTGGTCCCTCTGAACCAACAAATCCTCCACCTTCATCTTCGATAGAGAGAAATTTATGTCATGAAACATCTCAATCTTGAACTTGGTTAAACATTCTGTCACTGTTGCATCCTCCACTCATAGAAAACGATATTCCTATGAATTGTTCATACTATGATACCAAATGTTAGAAAATTTATAAAAATAGAAGAAAACAACAATAACAATAGAACGTGATATTTACATGGACACCCTGCTATGCACATATAAAACCACAGGGCAATGGAAGCTTCACTATTTTAATATTACTCAACAAAAAAAATACAATGCTTTCTTCTCTTGTAATACAATATTGCCAAGGGTCACTACCCTTTTATACAATAGATATAAGGGCTCCAAAAGGAATCAAAATACACTAAAAGGGTCTAGAAATTTTTTCCTCGGGGGCATTGCCCTTGCACCCTCGAAGGGGTGTCTTCTTGATCCCACCTTTACACCCATGTGCACCTGATGCATACAAATCATGCAGAGGCCTAGTCATAAAATTTACGGGAATAATATTGGAGATATGGATAATGACTTCATATCCTAACATGCCATAAACTCAAGGGACTAATCCTTATTCTCCATGGATCAATGGATGTTTTGCAAGGAGGCTTGGTGGATATGAGGGTTGAAACCCTAGCTGCAATAGTGGGATTTCACTGCAACATTCATTCTTATTTTCCACTTTTGTGGCATGAATCACCGTCATAATGGGAATTGACTACAACATCAATGCTCACCTACCGTCTTTGTGGCATGAGTGTAAGCAACATGTTAAAATAATAATAATGCTAATAAAATTATATAAATAATCATTTAAAAAACATATTAATTATTTTAACAAAAACCTCTGAGCCCATTTAAATTTAATTTAGGATGGTTTAAAGAAGAGAAATTTCAAACTCTTCTCAAGGACTCGTGGATCAATTATGACACTTCCTCCTAGCACTCTTTAGCAACTCCTTTTGTTGAATATCTAAAGAGACTTAAACAAGCTACTATTGGGTGGGATGCTCAAAAGAAAGCAAAAGAGACTCGGGCTCTCAAATCCATTGAAGCAAATTTATAGGTCATATATGAAACTGAGTGAGGAAGGATTTATGTCTAATGAATCCAAAGAAGAGCTTATGTGACTTGAAAACATGCACAAGAAGTTGTTGGCATATCAGGAGGAACCATGGTGTCTCAAAAGCATAGCTTTATGGCTTAAAAGTGGGGATGAAAACACCAAATGTTTTCAAGCCTATGAAAAGGGGAGGAAGATCCATAATACAATATGGATTTTACAGAATGCGGAAGGAAAAGAAATTTCCTCTTTCGAAGGACTTTCTTAAATGGGGAAAGAACATTTTCAATCTCTCTTTAAGGCTTGAGAGAGACCACCAATTGTTGAGACCCTGAGGATCTCCCAATACTTTCTTAGGTTTGCAATTGCTGAAGACAACCAGGAACTCATGGTGGAAATAACTAATGAAGAAGTCCAAGAAATTCTTCATAGTTTTCAAAAAGACAAAATTCCTAGGTTGGATGGTTGATTGTTAGAATTTTTCCTTGATGCCTATGAAATTTTGGGGGCTGATCATCGGGGATTCACCTTGTTGAGCAATATATTATCACGTTCATTCATAAAGGGGGGTTTTTAATTGTGAAAAATAAGGTCAATATATTCTAGGTATTTGGGGGCAACGAATAGGGTATGGGGGGTTTATAGGTATTGGGGGCATAAAAGGGGGTTTCTAGTAAAATTAAGGAATCTATTGTAAATAGGGGTTTCTAATTGGAAATGTGTAATGGGAGGGGGGCTCAACAAAATTATTTTTGTAAGTAATTATTAATATCTAGTGAAATTAGGGGTATTCTTTAATATCTCGTGATCGAAGGAGTTATGACATAGTTTCACTAAGTAAATACCCCGTGGGGATGATCTCCTCAACGTGGTGGAAGAAGTGCAAGCTTCTGGATGGATTAAGTCATCTTTCAATTCTACTTTCATATCCCTCATTCCTAATTCTGATAACCCCTCCACTTTTGATTACTTTTGTGTGATTTCTCTTTGCAAGGGGATATTTAAGATTTTCGCAAGGGTTATAGCAAGGAGAATAAAAGTGACTTTATCAAGTTTCATAAATAAAGAACAATTCAGCTTTCTTGAGGGCAGATAGATCCATGAGGCTATTAGAGTGGCCCAAGAGGTAATGCACAATTTAAAATCAAGAAATTCAAGAGGAGTAATACTAAATTTGGACTTATCAATAGCCTATGATTGGGTTAACTATTTATATTTGAGAGTAATGCTCACTCATTTGGGGTTTGAGGTTCCCTTCATTGATTGGGTCATGAGTTGCATAACTACGATCTATTTCGTTGTTTTGATCAACAGGTCTCCCTCACAATTTTTCATGCAGAGCGAGGTCTCTATCATGCATGTCCTTTATCCCCACTATTATTTTTATTGGTTGCATAAGTTCTAAGCCAAACCTTGTCTCATGCAAACAACTCTAAGAGATCTAAAGGGGTAGCAATCTCGCAGGCTCTCTTTGGCTCCCACCTTTTATTTGTCAATGAAATCCTTATTTGTTGTAATGGTTTCGTTCGTGATGCTAACACGTTGGCAGAAGATTTAGATATTTTCTCCAAGGAAACTGGTATTCTCATCAATGAAAGAAAATTTTTGTTATCATGTTGTAATCTTATTGAAGGTGAAATTCAACACTATCATAGTCGTTTTTCCTACCCGTTGCTGAATTTTGAATCAAGTTTCAAATACTTGGGATTTCATCTAAAACCAAATAAGTATCAGAAGAATGACTGACAGTGGCTCATTTTCAAGTTGGAAAAGCGTCTTCATCTTTGGAGTCATAAGTGGTTATCAAGACCAAGCTTCCTGGTTTTGGTTAAATTTGTGCTTTAGTCTATCTCAGTGTATTGGATGTCTCTCTATTGGATCCCGAAAAGAATTTTGGAAGAATCTAGACATATTTGCTTTCGATTCCTATGGTAGGGGAACAAGGATCGTTTTGTTATGCATTGGGTCTGTTGGGAGAGAATAGTTGTCTCGAAAGCACTAGGTGGATGGGGCCTCAAAAATATCTTTCTATTTTCCAAGGCGTTGGTAGAAAAATGTGTTTGGATATTGTTGAAGACTTCAAGACTTTGGACAAAAGTATATTCACCCTAATTCCTTACTTGAATGGGTGTGTGCTCCAAACAAACATCACTTAAATGCATTTGTCATCTAGAAAGTGAGTGTTCGATCATATGATCTTAATTGGGAATGGTTTAGTGTGGATAGGTGGTAATGGGCGTACGATATGTCTTGGAATTGACCCTTGGGGTGGAAGCAATCATCGTCATATTCTTCCTAAGCTTGTTTTGGAAAATATGCATGATCACGAATTTTTCTATATACATCAAATTGATAATCCAACCATCTCTACATTGTTCTCACAAGGTTGGATGTCAAGTCAATATCTAAACCTACAAGGTGTATGGGATGTTGTCTAGAATGCATATTTAGAGGCTTTAAAATCTACTCATATCCAAATTCGCAATAGTGAAGATGAGTTAGTATGGGATTCGGATAAGGCAAGGGTCTATACACCCAAGGCAGGATATATTCGTTTATCCAAAGAACTTTGGAATCATGATATAAGTTGGTGGTGGAAAAAATTATGGAAACTGAAATGTCCAGCAAAATCGAGATTGTTCATGTGGTGCATCCTTGAGAATAAGGCCTTATGGTGCCTCACAACAAAACCAAACTAGATGTCGGGGGGGAGCGGTCTTGTATATTACGGATACTCAATTTTTCAAATTATCCATGGGATTTGGCATAGGGACAAACAACTAAGCAAAGCTTTTAGTGCTAAAAGTTTTGCTTGCATTTGCTTTAGAAAAGAGCTGTCAATCTTTCCAAGCCTTTGGGGACTCAATGCTAATAATCAATTGTATCAAAAGAGTTTAGAGTTGTAGGATTACTTCATTAGATCCTATTTTGAACGATGTTCTCCATATGATTTCCATATTTGAATTTTTCTCCTTCTCTCACGTTTACAGGGAAAAGAACAGAGTCACGGATATTCTTTCTAAAGAAGGCTTGTAGATGGATAATGGGGAAGTAAGGATCTATGAAGTGGACAATGACACATTTTTTCATCACTACCACAAACCTTTCCAAAAATGATTGGGTCGCATGTTCCAGATATATCTCTCTCTGATCTTGAACTAGTTGGATGTCTTTTATTGTTGCATATGAATCCTACGGGCTATACAGATTTTTTGTTGATGTATTGAACTTATAAAAAAAAATTAAAGGTCGATTGAGAGCATACATGGCTTCATTTTCAAGATCGTTAAGGTTTTTTTTTCAACTCAACATATATGCCTATGCATGTATAGACAGAATGTAATTTTGCAGTCTTTGATGTTAATAAAATTGCGGTTTTTTTTCTGTGAAAAAATTATTTTAAATGCTTAACATAAATATAGATTTTTTGAAAAAAACTATGCCAAATGAGATGCAAAATGTGACATAATATTAATACAACATAAAATGACACTTTAAAATGATACAAATTCGATTTGCAAGGTTGTCGAAAAAAGATGCAAACTTGTATACTTAAGAAATGCAATATTGACATTATCAAGGATGAAAACAATGGCACATATGGATGGCAATGAATATCCACAATGCAAATTTTTTTCTTGGAATTTTGAAGTGACAAGTTTACTACTACTTGAAACTTTGGAAACATCATGATTCCTGCCTACCCTACTTGTCATTTGAATATTCCAAGAAAAAACTTGCATGGTGGAGATATCTTACCTTTATAAGTTATCTGACATGGAAAAGTTAATGTAACATAACTGATTGTTTATTATTATCCCAAGAGGTTAGCTCAATCAGTTGTCAAGCATCTGATTGGTTACATGCTAACAAGTGCTTGGTTCAAATCCCCTTTGGCGATGTGCATTATTATATGCCAATGGGTTTACTAGGGATGTCATCTATGAATGTGGGGAGTATACCTTATGTTTTCCCACGAGGTTTTCCTTGGAGGAAAAAAACTTGTTGCTTATTAGGTACCTGGGGGATTCCTTTGTAGCATGGAGGTTCGAATCACCCCATTACAAAGAAAATTAACTCCATAAATATATTAAATCTAGGATACTTATTATTGTAGAGTGAATTATTATAGAGATATGCCATGGTATTTGTATTATAGCACAAGTCTAAAACCCACCAACCAAGGAAGACCCATAAAAACATGATTCTATACAACAAAAAATATGAATACAAAAATGACAAAATACTATAAAAAGTGGAAACCTAATTTTCTTAAACATGAAAAGAGAAGAAAAATAACTATAGATAAGTAGAGATGATGAGCTACATAAATGTGAAGATAGAATGAAAATATCAACCTCAACAATACTTAGTGTCCTAGATGTTAGTGTCAATGACATTGTCTACGTACAACCAGCATATATCCTTCTAAAAGGGGATCTACCAAGCACTGAGAGGGATCAAATCTCTCAAGCTGTAAACCCTTTTTAAAGTGGAAATGTTGATGAAGTGTGTAATACATTGTTGTTTAATTTAATTTATCTAATTTATGATGTTTTATATATATGCAATTCTAAATATTTTAAATTTAATTTAAGCAAACGTGTTATTTTTAATAATATTTTTTTTTTTTTATACAGGACACGTGTCAACTCTAGGATGAGCATGGAAGGAGTTACACGTCTCTCCCCTACTAGGTTGTAGAATGCACCTCTTAGGTGCAACAAGAGATTTATGATAGGCCTTGATATGTTCCCTCTCACACCCTTTTATGTAAAGAACGGAAGTATGAGGGACAAGAGGAAAACCTTACGTCACATAGATGTCACTATTGACACTCTAAAAGGAAACATATTTTTATTTTAGCCTAACATACCCACTCATACAAGATGTGTAGCATTTTCCCCCAACCTCTTTAAATCCCCTTTTTTGTTAACTTCTTCCATAGTTTCTCGATTGGGATTGTGTCAAAATCCATTTTGAAATGGACAAAACAACATTGTATTTATTCATCTTTGTTGTCCCAAGTATTTTCTATCATGTTCTTAAGGAAATGGTTGATCATAGAGTGCTTCAAATAGAAACCAACCTTCCCTTGAGCTCTTTTCTCCTTTTCCTTTTCCCATTATCACTTTTTTCTCCATGGTCCTTATGAGTTTGAAAGCATTGCATAGATCGTAAGGGTTTTGTAGTTCCTCGAGCTAATTTCATCTCCCTTTGAATATAGGTAAAATGAGGTTTGATGCTCAACTACTTGGGAATCCCACTTTGCCCATCTTATTGAGTGGGGTTGTAATGTGTCCATTCAAGGGGTTCTTCTGTCCAATTTGAGTAATCTACTTGTAGCTCTTTGATGTCTTTTGTTTTCCATAATGTCATCTTTTGCATACCCTCTCACATATGCTCTTGTGTGAAGACCTAAAGATGGTTATTTTCTCGTTGTTTTATTTTAATATAGATTTCTCACATGATAACCATCAGTGAACCCTTGTGCCATTATGATATCATTGGCTATCCCATGAACATGGAAATGGAAACAAATTCTTTGTCTAAGGAAAGACTGCAGCATGCTAAAGGAATAAAGCAATGGACAAAAATGAAGGATGATGATTAGATTTAAGAACGCGTTGTTTCCATCTTCATTTAATGACCTTTTTTACGACATATTTTTTTTATGAAAACCATGATTGATTTTTTTGGACTTCTAGAGAAGGCCTAGATAATCAACGTCATGTTGGAAAAAATTTCATCAAAGTACTATGTATTTGCTCTCATTTTTTTTTGATTAAAAAGTACTTAAGAGATATGTTTTAATAAATACTCATCAAAGTACTATGTATTTGTTCTCATTTTTTTTGGATTAAAAAGTACTTAAGAGATATGTTTTAATAAATATATAGACGATTTTCACCATTCCAGGTATGTATTTAAGGGGACATAAATCTGATTTTGATCCTCCCAAAGATGGCATATCTCGAAGAGTTTGAATGTCAATGCATAAATCATTTTCAACATGTGTATTGTTTTTATCACAATTGAAATATACAATTTTTATCTGAAGAAAAAAAAGCATTAGCTACCCCATGTTTTCAAAGTAATGATTCCTTAGTAAAAGCTTTTGCATTCTCCTTTGCTATCTTCAATGATTCTTCTTATCTTAATCTCACAAACTTGCATTCTTCATTTCATTGTTTTGTTAATTTAAGTCATTAAACTAAATTGAAACATAATTATTTTCATTCTTTTTTTTTTAATTACATTTTATATAATAACAATTATTATTAATTATATATTAAACATCTTTTCTATCCCTTAATCTCTAATCACAGCACACTTCATATCATAAAACTGCTTCCCTATATTTATTATATTAACCAAAATCATTATATATTCCCTTCCACTTCCTTTCACTATTATATACATCCATCTTAACTATGGTTCTACCAAGCACCAAAATCATTATATATTCCTTTCCACTTCCTTTCACTATTATATACCAGTATAGATCCATCTTAACTATGGTTCTACCAAGCCTCGAGAGGGATCAAGTTCTCTTGAGATGCAAACTCTTTTTAATTTACAAAAATGTCTAATAAGTATTCCTACTTGGAAATGGTCAACTAGCATATCAATAGAAGAATGAGGTGACTAACATTAATAATTAATCAAATAGTTTTCCAAAAGTTGTTTTATTTGTCTTTCTTTAAAACTAATAATGAATGTCAAGAATAGTTAATGAGTAAGCTAATTCATGTAAATTTTTAAAATTTAGATTTCGAGCATAAATTGGAATTTGAAAATCATTTTACCATCAACAAATGAAGATTTTAAACATTTATCCAAATGTTTTTGAGAAATGACTTGTTTTTCTTTATAACTAAAAATGAACATTTACATGTTAGGGTTAACCTTGACTAGTGGTTTAAAGCACATGGTTTTAGTGGCCCCTGGTTTCTTGCTAGTTGTATTTTGCCAAAGTGAGCAGGAGAGATGATCTTAGCCTTGGCCAACCAATAAGAAATCTATTATTGAAGTTTGGTTTTTCCCTACTAGGTTTTATTAAATTTTATATGTTCTTGATTTTATAATTTCTTTTTACCAAAATCAATTGTGAGTATTTCCCTCATATGGTTGTATATTTATATGAAATATAATATTTTTTAATTTTTAATTATAAGGCGACATGATGAGCTGTAAAAAGCGCCTCTCAACACAACAAGACAATGTCCTTACTCACCTTTCCACCATTTGAAACAGTTCCCCTTTAATAATGTTTTTTTAACTTTTGTAAATGTAAAATCTCTTCCCAAAATAAAATGTATGATTTCATTGGTACCCTGTTCAAACTCTCTTTTCCTATCGCGTTATCACAGGTTTACATAAAACTAAGCATTCGGAAGTGAGATAGATAGAAGATACTTAATTCGTATACGAATGGAAGATACTTAATTCATATACCAATGAAATAAACACAGGCCAGATATATACTTGTTTTTTCTTTACGCAGCATATTGGTGTTTGAAAACCGAGCCGCAGTTTCAGTGACAGCGAATGAATGAAGGAGAAACAAGGCAACCCGCTGTCGTTACAGTTGTGTATGGTGGTGGTACTGCTGATTGTGGATTGGGAATTAGAAGATCGGATGGGAGGCGGCGGCGGCGTTGATATCCAAACAAATCAAATCAGATGAGATGAGATAGATATGCCGAAGAGATGCTTTCCATTGGATCTCAAGGATGGCTGACTAAGGGCGCTCCTAATAAAATAATATAATAATTGAGGTAAGTACTTCATTACTTCTTAATATTACAACTGTTTTGTTTTCAGTTTGATAGGTCCAAATGTCAAACTCCTACAAGTTCTTATTGGTTTCGTGAAAGCTTGTGCACAATTTTGCGATAAAGTGATTAGTATAATAGTACATCTATTTTTACAAATTAACATAGATTTTTTCTTTTTTCTTAATGGATTTTGACTCCACCACTGCTATCCAATATCTTTATTTAAAATTTAACATTTCTATGCAATTATCTGAATTTGAAGTTTGACTTCCATTTTCGCCACATATGTTTAACAGGTTTAACTTAAGTTTAATATTTGAGGATGATAACTCTTATTCATCTAATTTGAGATGATATTGAATAAACGGAATTTTCAAATAGTATTGGCTGCAATTTAAATTCACTTCAAAGAGATTTTGAGAACGTTAAAAAGAAAAAAGTTTCATATCCACTTTTTTAACAATGTTAATGAATTATTCATTTTCACAATGAGGTTGATAAATTAACCATGTTAATGAATTATTCATTTTCACAATGAGGTTGATAAATTAATTTATGTTTACAATAAAATCAGAAGTTAGTGTTTAACTAAGTTTGTATATGTGGCTCTTTAGAATAAGAAGTCAAGAGATACAACTTGGTAATGGTGCAAGTTATAGAAGGTTAATGCTTAGTTGAAGAGTTCGAAGTAGGAACATCAAGTACTATCATAAAGTACTATCATACCTGGTCACGATGAACATATATAATTTCCAGTATTTTCCAATGTAAGTATTTAACTAGGGTTAAGGTTTCTACACAAGTTTTGGCACTTCTTAAGGACTATGGACAATCTCATCCTTAGGCTCGACCACAATATTGATGTAATGACGAGGTGGCATTATTTTGGCTGTGCTAAGGGGTCTCTGTTCATTTTTCACTATTCTGAGAATCATTATTTCAAGGATAAGGCTTATTTGGTTGTTGGAATAAACAACCTTGGGAAGCTTAGTGCATTATTCCAAACTGAGAATCATTATTTCAAGGATAAGGCTTATTTGGTTGTTGGAATAAACAGCCTTGGGAAGCTTAGTGCATTATTCCAAATATTGAAATTCACCATGAAATGAGGTGTATCTATCTTTGAATTCAAAGTGTTGGTTTGCAACAAATGGCTATGTATCTGAAAGAAGTCAGTCAAGATTGCGACCTATTATTGAAATACATAACGTTTTGAAAAGATGTAGATATAATGATAAAGCTCATGGTTCAAATTGTTCTTGATAGAGTAAGAATCAACATTTTGTATGGCTAGCTTACTAGACTTAATTTTTTGATTTACTAGTATGATATATTCAACTACTTCTATCATTTTTATAAACTATTATATAAAAATGTTATGAGCTGATATATTTATGCATTTAAAATTTGTAGTTTCAATTAATTATATTTAAACAAAACTATCTTCTTTTCCAAAAAACAACTTAATTCAAAATAAATAAATTATATTTATTTATTATAATTATTATAGAATAAAGAAATAAGTTCTTAATTTTTTGGTTTACTAGTATGATATATTCAACTAAGTCTGTCATTTTTATAAATTATTATATAAAAATGTTATAAACTAATATGTTTATGCATTTAAAAATTGGAGTTTCAATTAATTATACTTGAACAAAACTATATTATTTTCCAAAAAACAACTTAATTCAAAATAAATAATTTATATAAGAAGATGTTAAAATAAATATTTTTTAACTAATGAAATTTTATTAAAATATAAAAAACATAATATTTCACTTTATCAACACTATGGTAAAGTAATCTAATTTTATTTCATTGGGAATGCTATAACTATTTATAGCATGCGAAGACTAAGATTAATTTTACTCTCTTTTGAAAATTTTGAGATTGAAAGGTAAATTTCACATCATCAATGTCAGAATGTAACTGAAAATAAAGGTATCGATTTATGCTCAGGATCAAAATTACTTTGCTGCTAGTAACCACCTTGTTGAGCATTGTGCATCAACATGGCTGCATTCCATAACTAACAATAACTAATAAGTTGCAGCTAGGGTACGTGTCCTTATGTGAAATAAGGATATAAGCGTAAAGCAAAATAACCAATAACAGAATTACAAAAGCCATAGAATGGAGTCTACGTTATAGAAGTTGGAAGCCAATTTGAAGTGCGTTTCAAAAAAAAATTAAGAATATTGTTTCCTACTAACATTCGCCGTCAAACCCGGTGAATAACGATCTCAATAAATTGACATAATAAAGTTATCGATATTTATATTAAATATATAAAGAAGGGCCGGCTTTTATATATATATGGTAGAACGAAACAAATAGCTTAAGACCAATGAGGTTGACCGAAGGGTCATCCATTCAGGTCCTGATAGCGTCATCTAATCAGATAAGATATGTCTGAAGTACAAAACACTTAAAACCATTGAGGTTGACCCTGAGGGTCGGTGATTCAGGCCCTGATAGCATCATCCAATCACCTGGTACGTTATGTATAAGACTTTAAACTTGTCAGAGGTGCATTTTGTAAACTTCATAACCTTTTTTAATTGTGTTAATGTAACATTTTATGTTGTGTTAATGAGTTGTGAATGATTTTCAATGCATAATAATTGAGAAACGGAGTTGTTTAACGATTATTTTGATTTTCCAATGAATTTTTTAAAGAAACTGGCAATTCAAAAATGACTATATCATAAGATTTATGATTTCATTTCTCAGAATTCATTTTTATTGTAGAAATGGATACTCAAAAACCTCCCTGTAACATACAATCTTAACACTATATCTGTGATTCAAAAATTACTCCCAGATTTTGGAGATGATTGGAAAACAAGTAGGAAAACAAAAATCGTCTAATCTTTAAACGTAGTAAAAGATAGAAGATTTCTAAAACATTTGAACAAAAACTTCGCCTCTAAAAACTGGTTTTAGAATGCAAATCACAAATCATCACAAACTGTTTCGGTATCAAAATATTTCCACCCTTTTAATACCTGGAGCATTCCTAGCTTATTATCAATACAACTTAAATATCAGAATATACAAAGCAAGCTATATAGTCCCAATAGGCACTAACTATTTCCAAAGATAGCATCGAACGCAGTCATTCTAATCTGACATGCTACAGACTTACGTTTATTTTCAAAAAAAACCGTCACACGTAACGGAAGCCAGTGCATAGAAAAAATAGAAACCATGAACTTTAACGAGGTAAACAATACCTGGAAGAGAGAACAAATTGAAAAAGCATATCAATTTTAGCATTTAGTGATCATCCATCAACCGTAACTGTAAGGAACCATCCCCTCATGCTGTGCAACTATTCTATGCAAAATACCATGATTATGTCTGACCAGACTCGGCTGCAATCTCATTGTCAATCTTGCGAATTCCTCATCTGTGCTTTTATCATGAACGTAATAATTCTATCCTTTATCCCAAATCTTACGTTTCCAAAATGAAGTACGAGAAACAAATATTTTGGATACATCTGCCTGCTTTATGCAATAGCAGAAAGCGATACAGTCAAAACACTTAAAAAAACGAATTCTTTCAACTCCTTTCCGATTCAACTGTGGAAATCTATTGAGAAGGTAATTCACTTGTATGCTTAAAGCTACTACTTCCATTCAAACCGCAACCTTCTTTCTAGTTTTCTATTAATCACGAACTAAAAAACTAAGGCATACTCCAAATAGAAAAGAATAAAACTCAAATTAGAAGGTAACGACAGCTTAGAAATGAGTGAGGTGAGCAGCCAAAAGGAGTACATTTAGTTTTTACAAAACAGGCAATACTGCAAAATATTATGACCCATGAGATCCTAGAAACTGAAGCATAGTGGAATGTTGCCAATCAATAATCATATTATGTGATGCTTCTCTTCAATTACCTATCCATGACAGCCTATAAAAGCTGCAAAAAACAAAAGACACTATGCTTACCACACGTTACGTTTAAGGATACTCCACATTCGCTTTGTGTGGCAATAAAAAAAAATGCAGTATTCAAGGAACCTTCTTAGAGGACAATCTGCATAGAACAATGTGAAAATATAACAAAACTTCTGCTTATTAACAGAGCTTGCAACAATTCCTCTGGTTACTTGGATTCAACAAGTATTCCCAATAAACTACAACATCTTGAATAAATTCAGAGATATTAATCGGTGCAAGATATAATTTCTTTCAACTATAGATGCAAACAAAATTGAGAGTTCCAAAGCTTATGGTAACAACCCTTTGGCAGGGTAAGTAATATAGTGACAGCATCTGCCATTGTCTTAACACCTTGGAAAGGAGACATGTTACCAAAAAACAAGCATGTCTTGGAGGCTCAGTTTTAACATGGCAAACTGTCATTTTGTATGGTACATGATGACTTTCACTGACATGGTCGAAGTCACAAACTTGGAAGTCATAGTTAGGACATTAAATTATTTCAACATTGTCCTGCTGCCCTCCCTTCTTTCTCCATAATTACCTGAAGTAATTCCAATGGAGTTGCTGCAGGGTCCAGCTCCCTACAGCCTTTTGGTATGTTTTCAGCCTCCTCTCCTGTGAGTATCCGTGCCGGAACCTGATGTGAGAATCTAAATAGCTCTTTTTTTGGCACCCATTGAATTGTCTCAGAATCAACTTGCTTTTTTTGAAACACAGTCTTGAATCCCACAACTTTAACAAGAGGAACTACACTCACACCAAGCTCCTCTGTGAAGTCAGTTAGAACTTCTACCATGTCATATTTATGTCTAACTTCCGGTGGCGTAGATTCATCCCAATTAGAGGTCCATTCTCGATAAAGAGCCCAAACGTCACCCTTCTTCGGAAAGATTTTTATGATTCCTCTAGGAGCTTTATCCCATCTAATAATGTGAGAAAAAACATTGAGATTATCATGGCTCTTCACTTTACTAGCCCTAAACTCCCCACATGTCTTGGTAAATCCAGCATCTATCCACTCAATAGGAGCAAGATCATTATTGTGTTTTGAATTCAGCCAGCTCATTTGTAGCTTAAATGGATTCTTCGAAACAACTTTCTGAATTGAAGCATAAAACCGGGGCATTCCATCATCATCATCATATGCAGCCCAGATCTGATTTTCCTGAAAGCATTCTTCTGTTCGATCCTTATCAAAGTCATAGAAATCAGGATCTGGGACAGTTATAGACACTGGTTCAACAAGCTTGGCAGTTGAATCCTCACTATCATCCACTGAATTAATGGTTCCTTCGGGTTTGCTCTTCGTTCTCTCATCATTTTGAGGCTGTTCCCTGGCATTGTTTTGGACTTTTATGGTTTCATGTGCAGCTACTTTTGTCTCTTCATGAGAGCTCACAACTGCAGCTATGGCACTTGCCTTTGCTGCTGAAGAGTTTTCTGCTATCTGTTTCATCTCTTTCAGCTTCTTTCGAATCTCCATCCTTGCTTTCTCCATCAACAAATTTCGAAGTTCCTGTGAAGACAAATCCCTGTTCAATGATTGCCTAAATGTTGGTTTGCTATTCTTGTTCATATCCGGGATCTTCACATTTAATGACACCCAGCCTGTTGGCTTTTGCTGCTCTTTACCAGATACATTTTGACTATTATAAATCTTCTCTTCCATACCATCAACTCTGTAGTCAACATTATTCCCAGATCTAAAAGATTTACATCCTGATGTGCCTAACATACCTGTTCCATTGTTCTGCATTGCAGTAAAGTCCTTTTTATCCTTTTCACCACCAGATTCATCATCTGGATCACTTTCTGTTCCACGTTTTCTTTTCCTTACGGGCATCTCTGCACCCTTTGCAGCAGCCATTTGTTCTGAAGTTCCCTGGTTGGTAACATCAACATAGCTCCCTGCTACATTTCTTGCATTTTTGTCCGTGGAAGGCTTCTTATACTGACTGCTTTTCTTCCGTATGTCTTCCTTCTTTTTTGTTGCTGCCTGAGACTCTTCACGTTCTCTCCTCGCTTTCACATAAGCCTGCTGCACAACATTGGCAGCTGCAGCAGCTGCAGCAGATGACGCTGTAGCACTGGCAGCACCCGCTGATCTTGAAAATGGGCCCCATGAATAATTCACATTGTGGTACGTATCAACTCTTGGTCCACTTGTAAAGCCTCCAGTGCTCATACCAGGAATGGAAGGACCCTTACCATAACTAAAATTGTTTGAAAACTGCTGCTGCTCTTGGCCACTCCGGGGAGGAAAGGACCACTGATCCCCGGATACATTGGATCCATTCGTGGTATTCGTTGTTGCCTCTATAGCTGGGAATGGTTTCTTGCAATTTGGGCACAAAAGAGTGCGATTCACATACACGCGAAGATATTCATACTGCATTTTGCAAACTGAACAGGCAGTCCAAAATGTCGCCTTCTGTTGATGAGGTGGGGGCGCAGCGGGTGGGGGCGGCGGACGAGGGACGGCAGTCCTTTGGACATTGGCAGCGGATGCTGTAGAATGAGTGAAATTGTAGAACCCATTAACACCAGACATATTCATATGTGGGTATGGGACTGGTTTCTGTGGTTGTGTTGGTCTCTGCTGAAACCCTTTTTGGCTCCTTTTCAGATCATAAGATAATTTCTTAGGCTTGTCGGAGAGAATGCCCCAAGCCTCCGAAATAAGTTTAAATGCCCCATCTGCCCCGATAGCCTTATTTTTATCAGGATGTAGCAAAAGGGCCAGTTTCCTGTATTGTTTCTTCACTGTGGCATCATCAGCGAATGCATTGACATTGAGGATCCCATACCAATCCATCTCCCCATTAATCTTATTTTCGGAAGCAAGGTGCACATCCAAAACAGCCATCATCTGTGCCAAACCTTCCAGTCCCGGATACAAATGGTCTGCCTTCAGGGCGAATTTCTTAGCGCCCTCAACGTCCTTGGCAGCAAATTTTCTCTCTGCAATCTCTTTGGCCCTGCTCGCCTCATCTTTATTACATTCCATTCTCACGGATAATCTTCTTCAATTCTCTTCCAAACTAGAACCCTAACACTACTTTAACTATATAAACCTTAACCCTAATTTTCTGTGAACCAACCTGGAATCCAACCTTCACTCTCTGTCGATGCAGACTCTTCCATCACAGTTTACCTAAACCAAATCCCCTAACATTAAACACATTCCATACTTCGAATAACAGAGCCATACTGCTAGAACAACAAATGCTAGGGTTTTTAAAAAATTCAAATTTCATGGTAAAAATGCATCTATAGGAAAACATACCTCTATAATTGAGAGAATGCGGGGCCCAATTCAAGCCAAAAATCGAGATCCAGCGACAAAGAAAAAGCCGAAGACTTCCATAATCCACGCATGCAACCACCACAGATTGAACCCTCCCGCCTCTTTGAATCCCTCACTCAAATCGCCGTTTCCAACCTTGATCTGGAGCCGAATTTTCCTTCTCGAGAGGGTAGAATCCTACTCGCCGGCTGCAATTGGTTCTTTTATCCGAACCCTGATGCTAATCGATCTCAGTTCACAGTGTGGCTCCTGTCACGAAAATTTATTCATGAGAATGCTCCGGACGAGGAAGATATGATGGAGAGGTCGCCTTGCACAGAAATTTTGCTAAAATTTGATAAATTTAGACGCAAAATCTCCTCAGAAGACCACCTCCATAACCAGACCTCGCCACTTCCATGAATATTTCAATCAGCAAATCTCCTGAATTCCCACCGCAACTTAACCGACCTATATTTAACCTCTACTGTGAAAAATGCCCGAAATACCTCCATAAATTTTCAAACAAATAGAAATAAAACCCCCAAAAATAATTAAATGAGGAAAGCAACATAAAAGAAATTACACCCATAATTAGATAACCCAAAAATAATATAATGGGAGTGATATTTATATAAATACTTTCACCTTTTTTAAGTGCAATGGAGAGTCACCCAATGAGGCCTCAACTTCACTTGCAGTTAGGTTATAGTTGCCTTTTTAGGGTTTTTTAATGCTTTTAAGCAGATATCAAATCTTAAGGTTGTCAGTTTAACCATGGTTGGTTCAAACTCACGTTCATGAATTTACTCTAGTTATTAATTATTTCAACTGCCCTGTGGGACCCACCACGCCACAAGGGAGGTTTCAAAGAGGAAAGTAAATGAGATGCCTTGTTGGACATGATGGGGTAATCCACGGTGCAGGTTAGGGTTTCCATGCCAATGGAATTTTTTTAATTATTTTATTAGTTTTTTCTATTTTAATTCATGATGTGGGGCCTACTTGAAAAATTAAAAATTAATATTTGTTTTTAAAACCATTATCTAGGTGAATGTGACTAAATTAACATTTAGTTGGTGCTACTTGTTCATGTAATTTGGAGGTGTTTGTTAATCATCACCCTATTAAAAAAATATGTTAATTAAGAAACTTAAGGACCACATTGTGGTTTCCCTATCTTTAAATTGGGACCACTCTTATGGATGCTTTCAGATTTTATATATGGTTTAAATTTAATCATAATTTTTAAATAAAATTAAAAATTAAAAAAAATCATTATGTATATTTGAAATTGATTTTTTATATAAATTTTCAAAAGTTAAAGGAGTAGTTAAATTTGTTAGTCAACTTGGGACCCATGTCAAATTGAATGATCAAAATGGACCAAGATCCTTAACCATGTAGCAAACTTATCTCAAGTTGTTAAAATCCAACAACAAATAATTCATAGTTCCATTCAATATGGAACTCTAATCCATCTTTTGAGGATCTAGATTGATTTAGAATTGGGAAAAAGCCCGATGGGCATTTCCCACCATGCATGGAACATGGATCATAATGGAACTCCCACTGCATAATATATATGAACACTTTGTAGATCATCTCAAGTTAGTCTATAATAGTATTGATACTTCTCTCATGACCTAGATTCACTTCTTTTGCAATGTTACTATCAAATTCTATACAATGTAGGTTCAACATAACACTTTTGCAATCTAGATCTATCAATCTATGTGCAAGTTGGTATGTCACATATCCTACATATACTCACTCCTATTTGCAACTACACCATTGGTTAGAGCTTAGACATTGTCATTTTACACCATTTAGAAACATTGAAGTGCAATGACATAAATATTTGAAGAGGTTCAACGAGTTGTGTGGGTTGGATTCCCACTTGGATGAGGTCAAAAGACATGAAACAATTAAGTCAATCATATTCATTTGCCATACCTTCCTCCACACCTATAGTGATCTAACATGCAAGGAAACCCCAACCGTAATAGTTTTGTTGGATTTGAAAATCTTGACACCAATAGAGATATCAATGAAGACACACTAGGAAAATGTGAGGCGATATGCTAGTGTTTTATAGAGAAACTCGGCAAAGTCCACCCTTGTGTATCATTTAATACATACACACATTGCGGATTGATATCATTTAGAGGCTACAACCCTTTAAAGTCCATTTAAACATCGACATCCCTGTATTTGAAGGCGATATCAACATTGAATGTCTTGATGACTAGTTTCAAAGGCTTCAATTGTGCTTTTCAATCATCATTCACATGACAATATCAAGTTTGAAAAGCTCAAATTGATCCTAACCACACAACTAGTGGAAGTCTTACAACAAATTTTGTGAAGACTAGAGAGAGTTGGCCACGACATAAGGAAAATTCATGGAGGTATGTACAATGAATTTTTTCCTTTGAAACATTATGAGGATCAATACATCATATGGTAAAAAATATGTTATCATCGCAATAAGTGCTATATAATACAACACAAAAAAATTCATTACCTCAAGGCTCATCTAGATATCAATGAAACTAAACAAAATATATGCTTCGTATTTATGAACATAATTCTACCCTTTTTTCCCGCTCATTTATCATCTTATGTTGCTTCCAAATCAATAGAATGTCAAGTTAGTGGCACCATTTCGGTGACCAAATATAATTTAATCATTGTTGCTTCAAAGTGAAAAATGAATTATATGTTGATGCATTGGAAGAGAAAATATTTTTCCCCGCCAATATGCTCACCGACACATTGACAGAAAAATATATTTTGATCACCGAAAAAATGGTTAAAGATTCACCTTGTTTTAAAAGTCACCTTCAAAATGTTATTTCCTCGCCAAAACCTCGGCAAGGAAATAAATTTCCTCCACTAACAAATAATGAGTTGGGAAGTCGATGTAAGATGTCAACCAGAAAGAAGAAATTCCCTACCGATGTTTTGGTGAGGAAATAACATTTTGAAGTTGACTTTTGAAACAATGTAAATCTTTAACAACTTTTTCAATGATCAAATATATTTTGTCATCGATGTATCGGTGAGAAAAAAAACTTTCTTGTCGTGTAACACCCCGGTTTTGACCACATGGTATTGAATTGCATATGATGTAAATAACGTTAATAAATCGTGGTGTGGAGCTCAAGGCAAAGCCCCACGATGGATTTAGTGTTTTATGTCTTTGTAATTAAAATCTATGCCGATGGTTTATGTGCCAGCCAGGCACAATATGTTTTGAGACATCATGTAACTCTACAATTAATAAAAATACCACAACTAGCTATGCGTCGTATCGTTAAAGAGATGGGGGCATGATTTCACAAGCGATGTGGAGGGGGAAACATTCAAACCCTTGAGCCAATAGGGTAAATCTAAATGCCAAAGTGAAAACCCATAAAGTTGTCAACTACCCATTTTGTCTTGTGTGCCCAATCATCTAGAAGTTGGTTGAGGAAGTTATTTCCTTGGGATGGGAAAGGTACGGAGGTCAAATTCGAATTGGGAAGACCGCCCATTTTGGAAAAACGTGTTTTTGACTTTTGGGGCATGTAAATGCTTGGAAATGCATGCCCAATCCAATATTCACCCACACCTTTCATTCCTCACTCATTCTCATTCACGTTTGGGCTCCCTCACGCAACAGGAAGGTGGTTGAGCTCTCTCCCTCGTGATTTCCCATCGTTTTCTTCACTTCTCCATGCCCATAATTCGTTTTGGGTGTTGTTGGGCGAATGGGAAGAAGGGAACCACGATTTTGGGGTTTGAAGAGGTCGATTTTTCCCCTGTGAGCAAGCTGGGAGTTTGCCTCACGTTCTTCTATCGTTTTCCCATTTTTCTCCATGGCTGGGAAGTTGTTTTGTGTTGCTGAGTGAATGTGTAGCCGAGATTCACGTTTTGGGTGTTTGCTGAAGCTGGATTTGCTACCGAAATGCCCATAGGTGTTTTCTGATTTTGGGATGCACGATTTGGGTCTGAATGATGGTCGTTTTTGCTCTTGAATGTCCCTGAACGTTTTGTGAAATAAATTTTGGTTCTCAGGGTTGTTTTTTCCCTTGTTTCCATTTTTGTTTTGGATCCCGGGACGTTCTTTCCCATACTCAGAACTTGTATTGCTGTGAAGTGCATCCTTGTGTTGGCTTGGTTGAGATGTCCAAGAAACCCATCTACTAGAGGGTTTGACTGTGTTTGGATGTGATTGTTGGCTTGGCTGAGTAAGTCCAAGGAACCCATGTGCTATTGGTGTATTGCCTTAGTGGCCCGTGAAACCCAATTGTTTATTGGTTGGGTTGGACAGTCTGTGAAACCCAACTGCGTGTTGGCTTGACTGTGTGTGCATGGTCTTGTTGTGTGTATGCCTGTTGTTCCCTAGTTCCTTGTGGAAATCATGCCCAACTCGGGGGGTGGCAGTGATGCTAAGAGATTGATGAGCACACTGGCCTATGGTTGGGTGGAACGTTGCTGCGACATAGCTAGTTGCGGGGAAGCTTCTTTTCAAGATAAGTATTCTTGTGCTTAATCTCTGCAAACTATTTGTTTTATGAATTAATATGAACATGTTGAATGCTTGAATGAATGGGTTTTTCTTCCGTTGTGTATTTACATGCATAATGCATTTGTTTATGTTTTTATGCTCAATGCAATTTTTTAATTGTTATGTTCATGGGGCTAGATTGCCTGTTGACAGCAGTAGCAGTGTAGGCCGTGTCCTCTCCATCATTAGGATGAGGGGAGGGGACGTGACATGTCTAAACATTAATCTCATTTCTCCCCCAATGTTGCAACAAGAATTTCTCTTATTTGTGTGTTGTTTCGACAAAAATGGACCTTTTCTCATTGATATATTGGTGGAAAAAGTCTATTTTCTGCCAATACATCATTACATCATTGAGAAAGTTCTTTTCTCAACGAAAAATATTGAACATGAAATTTCTGAGGGGGTACCAACTCTTAAGAGATAGTCTCCTACTCAAGTCATTCCATAGTTTGATGAAACAATGAAATTTGGGACCATGACAGACTCAAATATTGGTAAAGTGAAAAGAATTTGAAAATCGACAAGTTACTCAAACCCAAAGGCTTAGAAAGTTAATCTCATCAAAATGATCAGGGCACTAAAGGTTTCTTTGAAAATCATGTCAAGATGCAAAGGAATTATGACACTATGCATATAAGGGATAATTGGTACAAAAAGTAAAATGACTAGAACATACCAACCATGGTGTTAAGGACAAGATGAAATAGCATACTTGGGGAATGGATGAGGAGGAATGCATCAAGGCTAGTGATATTGGATTCAAAATGGTGAGGCCCCAAATCATATAAATTTGGGAGTTGTTGAGGGCTTGACAAATGGTGACACACTGGGTGAAGATAGAATCTTTATTGTTATGTTTGCGAATATAGTTTGAAGCACGAAGACTATTGTTTGTACAACATCAAGAGTCATTCTCTAAGACTTGTGTCATATCAAGTTAGGTACTTGTGTGGTATCAAGTTAGGGATTTGTGTGGTATCAATTCAGGACATTGTGTTGCATCAAGTCCTATCTATATCCTCATGTATTGAGGTGAGATGCATATACTTTGATCTTGTGTTGTATCAAGACTATGAATTTGTGTTGTATCAAGTCAATGATTCTCAAAGACAGTACCCTATGAGAATGGATCTCCAATTATGGAGATGGACTTGTGTTGTATCAAGTCATGTGGTTATACTACGTGATATATTGCTAGTCATGGTCACTGACTGCTATAAGTCTCCTTTAGGTCTTAACTACCCCTAGAGTCAATTACTTTAGCATATGACTATATGGACCAGGGTAATATATATGATCAGCAATATGTATGGATTAATTCTTATTAGTGTGATATGATAAGATGGATAAATAATATGCATATGGACCATGCATTAATTATTTAATGATAATTAGATAAATCGTAGAGAAAGAGAATTCAAATTGCCCATGCAAATGTCTAAGTGAACTCAAGTTATAAAGCTTCAGTAAAATACGAATGCCTCGGTCAAAGCATCAGTCGAACTATTAATGAGTGTAATCATTTAAGTAAAGAAGATCTTAATGTTCATCAATTGACATGCATTAGTTAACTAAAGAGATATATGCAAAAGTTAATAATAGAAATTGTGCATAGATGACAATAAGAGTGAAGCACTCGTGACACTTAAGTTAGCTTGTTAACTAAGTGATAAGCAGTTAGTTAAAGATTGAGTTCAATTCACATTTAGTTCAAGTTAGTTAACATTTAGTTCAAGTAAAGTTAACAATCAGTTCAGGTTAGTTAACATTCAGTTCAAGACAGTTAACATTCAGTTCAGGTAAGTTAACATTCAATTCAAGTTAGTTCACTTTCAATTCAAGACATTGAATATTCAATTAAAGCTAATTGAGGAAAGGAAGGACGCTAATGTTTGAAAGGAGATAGTTATAGTTAGCTCCTCCTTGGGAATGCGCTATGTAGTGATATCAGTGTGTTTTTTAGCCTCCTATGCACTACCTTATGCATGATAGGTGTTTTGGTTTGTTATTAATATGCTAGACATATAGCAAGTTCAATACATTTGCATAGAGTTGTTTTTGTAGGGTTACAGTGGGTATCTCTTCTCTACTTCTGAGGTGTTATCTATTATTGGGCAATCCGCTTATGTGTTGTAAACCATTCTCTACAAATCTAGCTATCATACTCAAAGAATTGTTGGGTTTTTCATCCTCCGTGTTTGAAAGGTTTTCTCAGGGTATATCTTGTCTCTCATGGTTGATTGATTTATATGGCTGATTTATGGAGCTAATTTATGTGGCTGATTTATTTATGAGATTCATTTGTGGCTCATAAGTGTTGAGATTGATTGATAAAAGTTTTAAATTTCAAGCTTCTCTTATTTTCTTAAACATCAACATGGTATACGAGCATAGGGCGTGAAAGAGCTTAGTTTTGTGCAGCAAGCAAAGCCTGTGTATATCTTGAATATTTGAGCAAAATATTGCAGCCATGACATCGATATTCATTTGGTCTAAAGACCGCCTTGAAGGTACTTTCAACTTCAACACATGGAAGGAAAGGATGTTGAATATTCTTGAAGAGCATAACCTTAATGGTTATGTGTCCATGGTGGAAGAGGATCCTACCACCAATGAAGGGAGAATCAACTTCAAGAAGAATAAAACAAAGTCCAAGCATATCATCTTTGATTTGGTTAAGGACTATCTCATGTCCATGATCGTTCTATTGAAGACCGCAAATGGAGTGTTCTGATACAGTCACCAATATTTTCAAGAAAAAGGCCTCGAGTCAAGAAGAGGGGCTCATCCAAACCAAAGTTGTGTACACTAAAGAGGAGAATCGTGTCGTCACAACAAGAATGAAGAAAGGGAGAAATCCTTTCACTAGAAAGAAGCTCTTCCATTCAAGTGAATAAAGGACTCTGTATTCTCTACAAGGGTGTAGAGATCAAGAGGGATCCCACACAAATCGATAAAAGATAAGTACTTTATATTTCGATTGTTATATGTTGTTATAAATCAGATCTAAAGGTTTTTTAATATGTTTCATGACTGGCATATAGATATATGTATTCTTGGACTTTGGAATTATGTTGAGCATATACATTATTGTTTGTATTTTATTAGCATATTGTCGATCTCATGAGTCCATATTATGTGATATAATATAGGATTGATATAAGACTTATGTAGGGCTGGTATATACTTATATAGGACTGATAAAAAGCTGAAAATTTACTTCATAAGACATGAGATAGAGGGTTTCATGCTTGCTTCATAAGCTGTGAATATAGGACTGCATGATTGGTCATAATATATCAGATAGAGGGATTCATGCTTGCTTCATGAGATATGAATATGAGGCTGCATATTTCATTCATAAAATTTGAATTTTTGAACTGATATAGGGTTGCAAAACATCACATAAGATATGAATGGGGTTATGTCAAAACATTGATTTAGTTTATGTACATAATTGTGTGAACCATTTCCAGTATGTTGAAGGTTTTCACGTGATTACATTTCTTGGTTATGTAATGTTATTAATCATTTGAATAATTTTTCTTATAGGGAAAAACATATGCCATGACCTACAAGATGAGAATGACATGGATTCATTCAAATGGTTGATCCTGAAAGAGAGCATATTAAGAGGTTCCTATGTTTCTTAGGGAGAAGATAGGATAGAAGCAATAATTCTATTCAGAGAAATGTAAAGACTCTCGAAGGTAATGTATTTATATTAATTATATTCATATATGTGCTAGATATAGAGGAGTATGAGTCTCAGTGATGGAGGACTCAAATTTATGATTCTCACATCCTACTATGTAGAAACTGTGTATGGTACTCATATTCAGAATGAATCTATATGTAAGAATATTGGACGACTCTTGAGTTTAGAGGTGTAACAATCATAAGATGATATTTTCTTCCGTTGAGAAAATGTTCAGTAGAGTTCCTGAAATGATTCAAGAACAATGGATTTTAAATCCATGATCACACACATAAAGATAATTTTGATTCTTGTTTGGATTTGTAGGATCTCATAGATGTTAGATATATCTATATAGGTCCCAAGATTAATTATATGCTTTGTAGTCAGTACATAGACATGTACCGCAAATCATGTGTTTTGTTACCTACTTGGTACAAGAGTATGTGGATTCAAACGCGTCTCAGACAATGAAAGTAAGTTTCACGGATATATGGATTATAACTAGTACAATGATCGAGAAAGATCACATCAAAGATGTTTCTCATATAGAGCATATTGTAAAGCAGTAAAACTTTACAAAGGTCCTAGTTAGTTATATCTGAGACATGGTGCAGAAAGGAGTTTTGTAACTCTTGTACATATCCATGAATGAGCAAAATTGCCAGCATATTTACTAAGCCTCTATCCACAATAAACTTGGTATAGTATGAAAAGACTCCTCTAGTTGAAGAGAGAGTATTGATGTATCTTCACAGGTAGCATCAGTTAAAAATCCCCAATATAGTTAGTCATGGTACATGACTCAGGAAACCATGGGCTGTGATAACTTATGGATAAAATCCACATGAGAAGAGGCATGGTCAAAGCCTTGGAGACTATTGGATACTCAAGAAGAGTTATAGTCTAGACTGTCAGAGAACAAGTAAACCTCTTGGAGAGGTTATATAGCCATACAGTTGGCTATGTGGTGTAATGTGATATGAAATCACTATAAAAGCGATCAGGCCTTGAAGAACATCACCGATAATGGAAATACCAATAAGAACTTCTTCGGATGGTAGACTATTCTTGAAGTCAACAAATGTTGAAGATTGAAAGAAAAAATAAGATTTCCTTTCTACATGATAATTACACATTTAATGTGTTGTTAATGATGGATATGAAATCCATAGTTTCTAGTTTAGAGAAATTGCATTTTGGATCGGATCCAGATGATGCTACTTTGAATAAGTACTTGGTTGGTCTCTTAAACTTACGTAACATACTTATTGTATTTTTATGCTTGTGGATAAGCATATGTTTTAGTACCATTGAGGTACATTAAAATAGGTTCTTTATTGTATTTTGATACATATTAGACATATCATTTAGCTTGGGATTAGCTGTGTGTAATGTGGTCAATACTACATAATCTAAATGTATTTTACAGATAGTACTACCTGATGAGGAGCAGTGTAGCTTGGGATGCTACCTACTAGGGTGAAAGACTTGAATCCTACAGTTATTAGGTGTCAATAGTCAAGCTTTCTGAAAAACCCTATGTGTTATGATAGCACAAATTGAGATGAAGTTTTACTTCATCGAATTCATGGTCATTTAAAAATAAATTTTCAGTACATAGCTACCGATGAGCAGATTGTAAACTTGTGAACAAGCCACTGTTAGTTATGAAGTTGAGATACTTCTAAGATAAGATTGATATGGCAGGAAATTCCTGGTAAAATAGAGAATGTCTCCCTCCATGAGAGGGAGTTTTGTTTGTACAACATCAAGAGTCGTTCTCTGAGACTTGTGTTGTATCAAGTTAGGGACTTGTGTGGCATCAAGTCAGGAAATTGTGTTGTATCAAGTCCTATCTATGTCCTCATGTATTGAGGTGGGATGCATGTAATGTGATATTGTGTTGTATCAAGATTGGAGTCTTGTGCTATATCAAGATTGGTCTTGTGTTGTATCAAGATTGTGTACTTGTCTTGTATCAAGTCAATTATTCTCATAGACATGCTACCCTATGAGAATGGATCTTCAATTATGGATATGGACTTGTGTTGTATCAAGTCGTGTGGTTATACTATGTGATATATTGATAATCATGGTCACTTAGTGCTATAATTCTCCTTTAGGGATTATCTATCCCTAGAGTGGATTACTTTAGCATATGACTACATGACCCAAGGTAATATAAATGATCATCGATATGTATGGAATAATTATTCCAAGTATGATATGATAATATGTATAAATAATACGCATATGGACCATGCATTAATTATTTAATGATAATGAGATAAATAATAGAGAAAGATAATTTGAATTGCCCATGCAAATGTCTGAGTGAGCTCAAGTTATAAAGCTTCAGTAAAATATCAATGCCTCAGTCAAAGCATCATCTGAACTATTAATGAATGCAACCAATTAAGTAAAGAAGAGATTAATGTTCATTGATAAACATGCATCAGTTAACTAAAGAGATCCATGCAAAAGTTAATAATATAAATTGTGCATGGATGTTACTAAGAGCGAAGCACTGATGACACTTAAGTTATCATGTTAACTAAGTGATCAACAGTAATTTAAATATTGAGTTCATTTCACATTCAGTTCAGTTCACATTCAGTTCAAGTAAGTTAACATTCAATTCAAATAAAGTTAACATTAAGTTCAAGTCAGTTAACATTCAGTTCAAGTAAGTTACATTCAATTCAATTCAATTAAAATTTAGTTCAAGTCAGTTAACATTCATTTCAAGTCATTCCACTTTCAGTTGAAGACAATGAACATTCAGTTAAAGCTAATTGAGGAAAGGAAGGGCACTAATGTTTGCATTGAGGGAGTTCTAGTTAGCTCATCCTTCTAAATACACTACGTAGTGCTCTCAATATGTTTACCGAGCCTCCTATGCGCTACCTTATACATGATAGGTGTTTTGGCTTGTTATTAATATGTTAGGCATATGGAGAGTTCAATATAGTTGCATACAATTATTTTTGCAGGGTTACATTGGATCTCTCTTCTCTACTATTGAGGTGTTATCTCTTATTGGGAAATAATCTTATGTGTTGTAAACCATTCTCTAAAAATTTATCTATCATACTCAAAGAATTGTTGGGTTTTTCATCCTCCGCATTTGGAGGGTTTTCCCAGGGTATATCTTGTCTCTCATGATTTGTTTGTATATATGGTTGATTTATGGAGTTGATTTATGTTGTCGCTTTATTTATGAGATTCATATGTGCCTGATATAAAGATTCATATGTAGCTGATTTATGAAATTCATAAGTGTTGAAATTGATTGATAAAAGTTTAAGTTCAAGCTTCTCTAATTTTGCTCAAACATCAACAAAGACGACATCTTGTTTTTTGAATCACCAAGGTATTTAGTAGGCCATGGGTCCCTGCAAACTTAACATTGAGAGATAAGTTATGATTATACCCACACATCCATTTTGAAATACCTCGCCCATTTTTCTAAAGTGATATTATTATGAACATTTCCATGTGGTGTGAATCAACAAACTGAGTTATAGTCTAGGTATAGTGTCTTATAGATTCATGATTTGAAATATTTTTTGATAGTCACCATTGCATATCTCTCATGTGTTGCTTCATTGTCTGTTAGAGTCCATTTCCTCGATTGAGTCACCATGGCATCACTGAAATTGCCCCACTGCCAACAAGCATTTATAGCCTTGACACAGTTGATTGTGCACCCTTTTATGATTGAACCTCATTTCCCAACTTTGTGCTTGTTTACTTGTCTAGTACGAGACTTTTGCAACACTTATTGGGATGTTTTCCTTCAATTGAAATTAACCTAGTCTCTTCAGTTCCTTCTATTTGTGGATCCCTCTAGCTTTTTACCTTTGGAATTTCAACTTTTCACACCTCATATGATCAAGTTTCAATGTGAGTGTGAGAAGGTCACATCAACATATCAAGTATGTTCTTCAAATTGGATATGAGGATGAATGTGTTCATCTGCTAGAAGTGTTATTATTTCAACCACTAACATTACATCTTCCTTGAGTGTGAGTAACTACAACATATCAACTATGTCCTTCAAATTGGATACGAGAATGACAATGCTCTTCTTCTAGAAGTGTTCCTAGTCCAACCACTAGTACTGCATCTTCCTTATTATTGGGACTCACAATCTATATCTTCATATTTTTTAACCAATTTGAGAGAATAATACAAGATTATAAAGCTCGCAATACAGATATAAATACCACCAATTTTCTATGTCAAACCAAGGCATCAAGTAAATGTGTTACTGGGAAAAGAAACAAGTAAAACTCACTCTTGAGGGAAAATAAAAGAAAAATAATAGAAACCAATCCTAACCTATGAAAGCATAAAATGAAATCTAAACTAATATGTACAAGATAGCTATCGTGTTAATGCGACTAACTAAATTTTTTATTTTTATTTTTTTTTCCAGGATTTTACAATAAAAAAGTAGGAGATATTCATTCCCTTCTAGGTTTCTCAGATGATATGTACCTAAATCTAGTTTCTAGATTACTTTGTATGGGACAAGCCACAAATGTTGGAATTTGGTTTGTTTTCCTTTAGGCTCATTGAGTTTATCCCAATTTAAGACCAAGTCCCCTACCTCAAACTCCCTACAGGTTTTTGAGTGTTTGTTCAACCGTCTTTTGATTATTCATTGGTGGGTAGAAAATATGTGTTTAGACTTGTCTCTTTATTCTTTCAACTACAGTAACATATTAATTCGTCTCTGAATGGTTGGGTAATTTTGACCTCTAACAGACTATGTTAGTTGGAGGGAAGGTAAGAAGACATTGGGAGGAAGAATGGATTCTTTCACATAAACCAGGAAGTAGAGGATGTCCCTAGAGTCACTTTGGGTGTCACTTTGTCAACCCAGAGGGACTTGGGAAACACATAGTACCAATTCTTTTGATGGTCAACTACAATTTTCTTAGGATTCTAATAAGTACTTATTGGTGGACTCTACCACACTTTTTTCTTGAGGGTAATAATTAGCTAAATATAATAGGATGGATCCCTTTTCCAAAGAAAATTCAATCAATTTTAATGAAGAGAAATATGAGGAATTATAAAAAACAAGAATTGATGGAATGCCAAACCTAGTTAACAATTGTTGTTCAATGAAGTCGATCATGAGTGCTTTGTTAACCTTAACAAAGGGTATTGGTTCAGCCCACTGTGTAAAATAATATGTGGTATTAAGGATGTATTTGTGTTGTTTTGAGGAGTTCAAATAAATTTCTCCTATGATATCCATACCCCACTCCTGAAATGGTTCATCAATGGTGATCAGTTGCAAAGGGATTGTAGGCTTCTATTCACGATCAATGCATGTCTGGAATACCCCGTACCTGATGTGTAATCATGGTCATCTTGAAATAATGTATGCCAATAATATCCTACCTCGAGGACCTCATGTGCAATGGTTTATTCGATAAATGTCTTATGGAAGGTCCATCGTGAAGCTCTTTGAGGAATTTGTCTGCATCTTATTTCTCTAGGCATCTAAGCAATATACTATTATGATTTTTTTCTAAAAAGGAAACCATGTGTCAAGATATATTGAATTGACTTGAGCCTTGATTCCTCTTCTGCTTGGAGTTCAATTTGTTTTGGGTTGTAGTATTCTATAGAAACTGCACCAAATATGAGTACCAAGAGTATTCTATTGCCAAGAGGAAAATAACTTCTTGGTATATAACTATATTTGATTTTCCTAATCCTCCTCTATTTCTTCTCATTGATCAATCACTTCAACATATATTTTGCATAAGCCCTAGCTTCTCACTATCTTGGCCAATTTGAATTAGAGGTTGTATTCTTATATGGAAGCCATCCAATTTCCTCTTATTTTCCTTAACTCCTTTTGGATGAATAATGCCCTTATCATTGGGCACGGTACAATAATCATGGTGTGATCATTTTTTTAGGATATAAGGCCCAACTATTTAATAGACTTGAACACATCGAAGGCTTGCTTATCAATGCCTAAGTAGTTTATCTCGACTCCCTATAGATTATCTCTTGTAAAAGAGATTGGGCATTTTGTTACCGTGTTGATCTCTCTAAGTAAGAACCACTGCTATAGAATGGTAATATGCAAAGGTGTATAAGATGAAATCCCTTTTGAATTTTGGGATTTGCAATGCTAGTGAAGCAACAATTGTAAATTTGACCTTATTGAATGCTTCCTTTTTTTATAATGGTCCACTTAAAACCAACATCCTTCTTGATCATCTTCTGCAATGGTTTGATCATCTCAGTGAAATTGGGTACACATATTCTAAAAAAAAATATTTTGTGGGAATTGGGATTTGCAAGATATCCTTGGCTATTTATAGATTGATAATAATATCGTCTTTGGAGATAATATGCCCCAAATGTTTACCTGCATAAGCTACAAAAAAAAATATTCTTAAGGTTTATGGAGATACCATATTTCCTACATCTTTGAAATATTTACTTGAGGTGTTGGAACAATCTTTCCTTTTCTTTAAATAAATTATGACAACATCCAAATAGACCACCACACACTTATTTATCAGGAAACATAAGGATATGTCCATGGTTCATTGGAAGGTGGATCCTGCATTGATTAGCCCGAATGGCATCTTTCGGTAAGAAAAAGTACCCCATTTAGTTTGAAATGTGGTCTTAAGACTACCTTCTTCAACCACCAAGACATGATTGTATCTAAATAACCAAGAGAAAAACATCTAAGAACCCAACACCAACTGTAAAATTTTGCTCCATGAGAGGAAAAAGACAATTGCCTTTATTTGAGAATAATTGACTTTATTTGAGGCTTTATTCAAGTTCTTGAAATCAACACATAGCCTGATTTTCCTAATTTATTTCGAACAAGAGCTAGGTTTTCCAACCAAGAAGGATATTATATCTTGAATATTATATTTGCATCCAATAGTTTCTTCAATTCTTTCTGTATTAATGGTTCTAGTGTTGTATGTACTTCCCTCAAATTCTATTGGAATGGCTTGATCCCTTGCTTCAACAGTATCACATGTTGAATGATATTGGTTTCATCGTCCTTTAAGTCCTCATATGACCATGCAAACACATCAATATATTGTTTGAACAAGAAAATAAATGTTGGCCTTCCTACTAGTGTACAATAGGTCCCTAAAATGATATTTCCTTGGTTTTCAATAGTGCCCAAATTTAACATTTCATGACACATGGAGGCGCCATTTGTTTTAACATTCATGGGTAAACACAATTTCCCTTGTAAGTCAAACAACTTTTCTAATGTCGCCACTCCTCTTGGAATTGGATTGATTTTTAAGTTTTGCATCCCATCCTAGCAAATTTTAAGCCACTTAGCATGCTCTTCATCATCAACTATCACCACCTTAAAGGTGTCCATGTTATTTAAAAACTAAGAAATATGTTGATCATGATTGAACACCCTCCAATTAGTAACATTGTCTGGTACTAGAGATCTAAAGTGTAATTCCACCAAGAATTCATCTACAATATGGGACAATTCAGAAGTAGCATTAGCCAATATATCCACTGCCACATTTTTGGCATGAGTATTTTTTGTAATATTGAAAGCATCATAATGATTGATCAATTTCCATACCTCATTTTATTAACTTTTAAAATGAGGCGATATACAATGTATAGTGTTTCTTACCTACCTCACAACTATTACATAATCACCAAAAACCTTTAACACTTTGATATCTAGATCGATTTCCCTTTTAATACCCTGGACTAAGGCCTCATATTCAAATGTATTATGGGTGCATTCAAACTCAAGCCTACAAGGTATTAAATGACACTTATTCTGTTGAGTATTAAATAGAATTCCACATGGACCTACACCTTGCTATGACTTAGAAACATCAAAATATAAGGTTCAACTGTTAAAATATACATTTAAGTTAGTTAACTCTACTATCCCTGATATGGTACAATCATCATTTTCATATGTCATACTAACATGAAGGAGTTTAGACTGTTCATATTGTTCCAAGGTTAAATGTTATACTGCATAGTTTCTCATGCCAATTTCAGAAAAATATTTTCCTAAAATAGATTGCGTGAATAGGATGGGCTCATTCTATCTTTCAATCTCTATGATAGTATGTTTCATATGAGTTTTGATGTCGATACAAATTTGGTTTTTCTACAAGTATATGGCATCCACATATGAGATGACTTAGCAGCAAAATATCCCTGCAGATTTTGTGACCAATCCCTATTGAGTAACAAACCATAAGATTCAGGGATATTTACCACAATTATCAATGACCTAGTACACTTTGGGAAATTAGGACATATTTTATCTCACATATCACTTTCACATCAAACTCGTCTAATTGGATAATCCTAGTAGAGAACCTGGTTGGATTCATGTTGATATTTTAACAAGCTAAGAAAGGCATTGCATTTGATGAGGCCCTTGAATCTACCAAACAGTTGTGAACATTATGATTGAAGATTTCAAAATTTAGTAGAAAAGCGGGGTATAGGATTTAGATTTATTTCCAATAAGAGCATCATGCAATGTAGTTTTATGTTTCGGTTCCAAGTTGATATTAAGAACATGATATTTTTTCCTTGTTTCCGGATTTACTAATTTTTCCTAAGGTGGTCAGATGGTAAAGAAAATTTTTGTAGAAGAAGATTTATTTATTGAAGAATGTGGCAAATATAAAAAATGAAAACATTTTCTTTATTTTTCATTAAATATTCTACCACATTGTCATCCATGGAAATGGTAGGTGCATTGGGTGTTGTTTCCTTCTTGATCTAGGCAGTTGTTGTGATTCGTGACTTTTTCAAGTGAAGCAATGGGTCGATATGAGGATGAAGTTGATGGAATGGGGACCTCACTTCCAAGGGAATAATCCCTATGGATATCTTGAGTGGCTTGCAGTCCCCTAGTTGCTTCCTTAGTTTCACCAAAGAATCCAAGGTACATGTGCCACAAAAACATGGTTTCTTCACCAATTGGTTGTTCTTCGTTTTTAGGTTCATTCTTAGAATAACAAGGAGGGATGCCATTTTTGTTATATTTCTCCAAAAACTGGTTTACTACCATGGTCATGGAGCTAATCCACTAAGGGAATATTGTTGTTTGTGGAGCATGATATTCTAGATCCAAAGATATTATTCAGCTGTGTTTGAACCCTAGGTTTATTGTACACTCGTTATCCAGAGATATTTTTTGGGATGTTTGTTGGCCAACAGTTTTGTGGACCCATGGTATTGGGTAAACCGTAGTATTTTTCCATGGTATTTCCCCTATAAAAGAAAGCATTGTAAAACGGTTGTGTATTGTATAGTAGCATTGTAAACAATCTCTGTGATTGTGTGAGAGAGATTGTGAGAGCGTGAAGAGGAAGTGCAACAGTACTTCTATAGGTTGTATCCCTTCACCTTTTTGGATGGTAATAAAAGGACTGGCAATTTCTGTATGGACGTAGCGCATCGTTTGGGTGAACCACGTTATATATGTGTCTCTTTGTAACGTGTTTAATGTGTTTTGCATATTGTTTAATGATTTAACTATATATATGTTATTGCTCCGCGGTCCTGTTTTCTAACAAATATTTTCTTACAATGGTTTCCATGGTGGTATGTGTAGTAATTAAACATTCATATTTCATCTAGATTAACATTCGTGAGTTCAGGGGGTTTTTAGACAAGTTTCCTTTAGAAAGGTATAAAGGTTTTGGTGTTCGATGTACCTTCTCCAACACGTGTTTTCAAGTAAGTGACTTCATTTGACAATCTCTTGAACAAATGTACAAGATCATCTACATCAACGAGATTCTTATCTTCTGTATCATTATTAGTTTTAGGGGGAGGCTTAGGTAGAGTTATGAGATTCCTGGAAGGGGATGTAAATATGGCATTCACTGCCCAAGAATTTTTAGATAAGCTTGAAATCCTCTTCTCTTTATTCTTAGCTTTCTCAAATTATTTTTCTAAGGAAGCTTTACCAACCCTTTTTACGAACATGGAAATTGGTGAATGTAAAGATGAAGTGTGATATTCAACCACAACATTCTCATTAACAAGGGCACCAACTAGGATATACTGAGGAGGGTAGTGAAATGTCAATTAAAATATTTAATAGTTTCATGTTTTTCCATTTTAAAAGCACTAAGTGCCTTTGAAATCACAGTAGGGGTTACCTTTTGGCCAAACTTTCCTATAAAGGCCATTTCAAAATCATCCCAAGTGGCTATTAATGCATTGCAAGATTGAAATACTGGGATGATTTATTTTCAAATATGTAGGGGAACAACCGATAGACTGCATATTCATGCTCCATGTTCATTAATCTAATAGCCATGTAAAACTTATTTATGTGATATTGAAGGGAACCATGTTTGTTAGAGTCAAACTTGGTGAGCATGTGTTTGATATGTTCAGGTAGTTCATGGAGTGGAACTGCCATATTTAAAGCACCATGGGTCCTCTAGGATGGAACTCTAGGCTAGTTGTAATTCATGGTCTTTCTAGGAATTCTCTGCCAAAACCACAAGCTTCGATAATAGTTTCAATATTGTATTCCTCATCAGAGGAACCTACGTGATGGAGGGAGCGCTGGAAACTGTGGGGTTGGAGGAATTGAGTTTAGGGGTTTGGGGATTCTCTCAAAGTAAGTTCTATGAGATCATAAATTATGTCTATTGATACTTGGGTAAGTGTCTAGATGGTATTATTGGTAGTTTTCTTCTCCAAGGAAGTAAAGGAGCAGTGAGAAACCTGCCAATGTTCTTTATGTAAGACCAGGTGTAGTATCAGAACAAGTTGACTTCTTCAACAAGGATAACATATAGAGATGGTGTTTTTGAAGGAAAATGATTTTTTAATTTGTCAGTAATGTTTTTGAAAACTGCTTCAGGGCTAGATTCTTCTCCTTGGGTGGGGATATGTCTTTCATAAGGAATTCTATGGGAAGATCCAAAAAGAGAATGATAGGATTGAGATGAGTCATTCTCAATCATTCAATCCCTTCCTGATAGCACCAAAATTGTTGATAGGTCAATAATACCTTGTGTCAACATAGGAGTTCTCTCCAAGGAAAAGCCCCAATTAAAATCTTCCATGTTTGGTGTAGGGAAACTATCTAGATTATGGCCCAATGTTTTAAATTATTGATCCATTGATTTACAGGAAATGAGAGCAATTGAAAGGTAGAATTGCGTAGTGGAATAGTAAGAACAATGTACATTTAACAAGACAAATTTTAGATAAAACTTATAAGAATTGATTCGCAAATTACAACATTAATTTGCATTAATTCCAACAGTATACAACAATGTTACAATAAGGAGAATTTGAATCATGTGGATAAGTTTCGAATCTACCGACTAAACCTAACTGACTGGCTAACTAGGAGTGTCTAAATCACTACATCGAAGACACTAGTCTAACTCTGGATAACTAAATCAGTTTGACAATCAATTAACTAATTAAATCCGTTAAATTGACAAGGTAGGTGGAAAACGTTTCCACTTCCCCATGCAGCCATGAAAAATGGGTGCTAGAATAACCGAAAGTGATCTAACTGAATGTAACTGAAGGTTGACTCAGCATAACTGGTTACCTACCACAACCAACTGATGGAGGTTGTTGGTGGCACTTTGAGTGGCTCCTAAAATGTAGGGAATGGTCTCATAGGCACTTAAACTCATGCATGAACATGTAGTAAGTGGCAGTTAACCTCTATATGTGTTCCCCATACTCTAGTATAGTAAATATGTCTCTCTATTCTAGAAAAAATGATCAATAGACTATATATGGACAAGGGAGGGTTATAATAATCCTAACACCCCCCCTTAATCTTGACTTGGACAACTTTCAGCCCGGGAAACTAGGCCAAAAGTCACCCATACAATCTAATTAAAAATAAATGTGCTTAATAAAAAAAGGAAAATGGGGAAAACCTCATGGGAACCCCACCCCCTCAAAATAAGCAGGAACATGAAAAACAAGCTATTCTTAGGAGAAAAATATTCCTCTTTGGGAAATAACTTGCCAAAACTTTGCTGCAATTTGCAGTACAATGCAGCATCATGGTTCTTTTGTGCAGCAACATCCTGAAGCTATGCATGTGAACCTCTCAATGTTCTTCTGATCTGATGGATGTTGTATGTGTTTCTTCTTTCTAGAGGAGGAAAGGAATGATCAATATTGTTCTTTTGTGGGCCAAATGGTTGATCATTTGCTATCATCAAGTATCACTTTACTGGAAGTTTGTTGCACCACTCTATAGATAGTGAAGCTGTGTGAGAGAGTGTAACATGCTCATTCTGATATTGGGACCTTGTTCTCCTTCTGACTTCTGGATTCCTAGCTCCATCCCCAGAAGCTTCAATGAGATTTTGGACCCATTTAGGCTTAGGCCACTGATTTGGAATGGGAGCTAAATCTGGATCTAGATTCTCATGAGGTACAACCTCAATATCAAGATTGTGCTAATATTGTTCTTCTTCATCTGAATCTAAATTATGTGACAAAATATCATCACCAAAAGGAAATGGAAGAGTGTTTATACCTTCTTGTGCTCCAGATGGTGGCAGATCAAGCAACTAATCTTCTTCAAACTGAACACTTCACTCTATGAAGCATTTCCTAGTTGCAAGTTTCATCAACTTATATGCTTTTGCATCCTCAACATATCCCAGTAGTATGCATTCCCTACTCTGGGCTTGGAAGGCCTTTCTCTTGTCCATGGGTGTTATGGCCCAAGATTTGGAATCAAAAACTCTTAAGTGAGAGACATTAGGCTTATGCCCACGCAGTGCTTCGAATGGAGTTGCACCAACCACTAATTTATGAGGCACTCTATTATGTATGTATGAAGCATAGTTTACAACTTCTGCCCAAAGAGAAGGAGGAACATTATTGGCTTGGAGAAGATAGGTTGCCATCTCCTTCAATGATCTATTTTTCCTCTCAGCCACACCAATTTGTTGTGGTGTGTATGGAACTAAGTGTTCCATTCAAATCCCCTCTAATTCACAATAATGCTGAAAATATCTTTTAATGTATTCACCTCCATTATATGATCTAATGGACTTGATCTTTTTCCTGAAACTATTCTCAATCAAATTTTTAAAAACTTTAAAAATTCCAAATACTTTTGATTTATGTTTCATAAAATATACCCAGCAGAACCTTAAACAATCATCAATAAAAGTAAGGAAATACTTGGAACCATTGTTTGATGTTGTAGGAATAGGTCCTGAAACATCACTATGCATCATATAAAGTATAGAGGTAGCTCTATTTGCCTTCCCAACTTCATACCTCTTCTCTGGATGCTTACCTACCAAGCAACCAAGACATACTCCATTTGATGTTTGGATGAGAGGAAAGCCTTCAACCATTTTGTCACTATGGAATTGCTGGAGATATTTGAAATTGAGATGCCCAAATTTCTCATGCCACATATTGCTAGTGTTGTTAGCATGAGTCAATAAAGCTATTGGATGTTAAACAAGCAAAAAATGAGAGAACACATATGCCTTTGAGGCATGGTTAGCAAACCCTTTCTCTATGATATTTCTAGTAGCTTTTTCTATGATTTCAAATGAGTCATAGTCAAGTGTAACTCTCCTAGGAGAGTCTGTATGGGTCATTTGATAAACAGACAATAGATTTGTTGCAAGAGAGGGCACATAGAGAACATTCTTGAGCTCACCATGCTGGATTTTAATAGAACCTCTTCCTGATGCTGGGATTTGGGAGTCATGTCCCATGTGAATGCTAGGTCCTCCTGATAGAGTGAGAGTGGATAAGGATTCTTTGGAGGCAACCATGTGGTTGGATTCTCCAGAATCAATCAAGTAAGCTTTCGACTGAGTAAGGCTTGCCTTCAAGGCATGGCATATCTCATGATCTTCTGTCGGTGGTCCATCATCAAACTTATTTGCTCCTTGTGGAAGGGAAATATTGTTATGTTCAATGAGTGCCAGAAGATTATCAATTTGCTTCTTCATGCATTGGCTTTCAGGATGAAATCCACTCATATAGTATGAACATCTAGTCTTCTCTAATTTCTTCTTTTTCTTGGAACCCGAGGCTCCTTCAGAAGATATTTGATTCTCCTCTAGCTTCGAATCAGTGGCTTTGGGATCCTTCCCCTTGTGTTTCCCTTTGGCTTGCACATTGTTTGAGTCCGACATCAAGAGAGCTTGATTCTTGGAGGATTGAATCACTCCCATTTGGACCAATTTATCTTGCTCTTGTATTAAGGACTTACCAAAATCATATAGAGAAGGCATCTTCCAATTGGGGATGGAAGCTCTTCCGGAATGGAATGTAGAGACAAAGACTGAGTACTTAGAACCAAGTTTTCTAAGCACGGGCAACACAAGCTGCTCATCTTTCCTCTCTAAACCACATTGTTTGCATTGTAGTACTAGAGACTTATACTTAGTGAAGAATTGTTGAATGTATTCAAAACTGTTGGGCTGCAAAGCTATGAGCTCATTCTCCAATATGTGCCCTCGAAGCTCATCTTGTTTTCCAAACAAAGATTCAAGCTTATCCCAAGCTTCCTTCAGAGTCCTAAGTCCCTCAAGTTGGAACAAAAGATCTCGGGAGATATGAGTACACATGAAGCTGAAAGCCTCATCAAGTCAATTCAAAAACTTATTCTTCTCAACATACTGCTGGGGCTCAGTTTCTCTTCCCAAATTCATCCTATACAGGCCAAGCTTGCACAAGGATACCTGCATATCTACCCTCCAATCTGAATAGTTGAAAGGTGTAAGGATTATGGGTACGAAAGCTGAAGAATCCATCTTTCTATATGCTTAAACAGTCAATTCCTCAAGAGGCTACGTAGGTACATGCAAATTACATTGCAAAACAAAAATCACTTTGCAATCATGTCAATTTCAAGCCTTTCCACCTCGACATGTACACTTTCTCATAGTTCGTCACACTTGCAAAGACTTCTCTGGACGAATGCAGAGTTAGCAAGGAAAAAATTGTAAGATTTATGTGGAAACCCGGCTGCTTTTGGTGTGTACAATGGATATCGGACAAGGATTGCTGCTAGCCTGAACAAGGCTCTGATACCATGTTTAAATTATTGAACCATTGATCTACATGTAATGAGATCAATTGAAAGGTAGAATTATGCAGTGGAATAGTAAGAACAATGTACACTGAACAAGACAAATTTTAGATAAAACTGATAAGAATTGATCAGTAAATTACAACATTAATATTCATTAATTCCAACAGTATACAATAGTGTTATAATAAGGAGAATTCAAATCATGTGGATAATATTTGAATCTACCAACTAGACCTGATTGGCTGGATAACTAGGAGTGTCTAAATCACTACATGGGAGCCACTAGTCTAACTCTGGATAACTAAATCAGTCCGATAATCAGTAAAACTAGTTAAACCAGTTAAAATGACAAGGTAGGTGGAAAAAGAGGCCACTTCCCCATGCAACCATGCAAAATTGGCGCTAGACTAACCGAGAGTGATCTAACTGAAGGTTGACTCAGAATAACTAGTTACCTACCACAACCAACTGATGGAGGATGTTGGTGGCACTCATAGTGGCTCCTAAAATGTAGGGAATGGTCTCAAAGGCACTCAAACTCATTCATGAACATGTAGTAAGTGACAGTTAACCTCTATATGTGTTCCCCATACTCAATTACAGTAAATATGTCTCCCTATTCTAGAGAAAATGATCAATAGACTATATATGGACAAGGGAGGATTATAATAATCCTAACACCAAGGACTATGAATTTTTATTTTTAAGGTTTGGGGTTATGATGTGCAAGATACAATATGTTTCTATCCTAGCTAGCATTTGTGATTTAAATGACTAAAAGCTACCAAATACACACACATAATGTTTTATCTTAAGAAACAATTTTCTTAGCATAAGCAAATATACACTTATATAAAATCAACTAAAAATCAAGGAAGAAGATTCTTACTTTTATTGTGATATATATTTATGGATTGTATTGCGTTGAAGTTTAAAATACCCAACATTTAGGGTAGATGCTCCACCCATCGTCAGGGGAAGAAGAATATGTAATATCAAAACAATAGTTTTCCACTAGGTAAACAATTCCAGGCATACATGAATGATAAAATGTAATGGACATGAGAAAAATAGTCACATAGAGGACTCACATTTTCATTTTATCAGCATAGTAAGAATGGAAAAAGAGTCAGACCATTCATACACAAAAACATCCAATCATCTCCAAATTGCACAGGCCCAACAAGAGGCTTCTTCATATTAATTCCGAAAAGAGTTTTTACAAGAATGTTCAGAACATATAAAATACCAAAGAGTCCTTTATTTCTCTTTCCCTATTACATTTATAGAAAAATATGTGTAAATGTCTTGGCAGTTACCCCTAGAGACCTTTGGCCTTCCAATTTTCTTATTTTGTCCTTTAATGACCATTTGATTCTACCTATGTTTATTTTGACCCATTCGACTAGCCATCAAAATAGTACATTGAGTTTGCAATGTATTAAACTTAATGCATTTAAACCATGTAAGAGGTCACCAGTGCCCCTTCTTCAATGTATGCACTCAATTTACTATGATGGTTAGATATCTCTTTGATCCTACGAGAGAAAAAGTATTCTACTGCAACTTAATCATCTATCAAATCATTGGACAAAACCAATAGGTTATTATGCATATGAATGTTATGTGATTTGATGAGTATGGAATCCCTAGTAGGATTGGCCACAAATTCATTCAATATTTCAGTGAGTTACTCTCTAGATTCTTTGTAGTGCACCATATTAGATGTGCCAAAGAGGAGGGTATTTTTTCCATTGTAAAAGGCCAAGTTGGGGCTTCCTTTATGTGAAAGTGTTGACCTAATGGAGCTCAAGATCCTTGTTCAAGTAATGGAAGGTCCTATTGGTCCTAATTTCAATATGTATTGGTCTTGTGGCACTACTAACTACCCTTTCATGGGCGTTAACCCCTCATCATGTCAAGCATTTATGCCTTGGGTAGGTATTGGTGCACCTTGTGGTGAATCCATTGGGACACATGGCTTAGGAGCCCCTAGCCACACTTATGGTTTTATGCTTTGTATAGGTGATTATGCTTGTAAGGGTTGTCACACCCGCTCTAGCACACCTTATTTATGCTCACTTGGACCTTATCTTGTTGTATTACTCCTCTCTCTTTGTCATCTAGGTAAAAAGGGCAAATTGTCCACCTCAAAAAGCATTTTTTGAAGGTCGTACCAACCAAAGAAGGAGGAAGTTGAGGGGAAAAGAAACTCGTTGGGGTTATATGGGGCATGATGTCCTCCTTCCAATATAAACTTTTAATCATGTTGAATATATCATTGTATTTTATCATCATTTTATGTTTTATGAGGATTAGTCCCTGGATTGTGGGTGACAAACCCTACAAATTCATTAAAAGTCATTTTAAACTCAAATTAGGTATGTCATCCTTGAGGAGAGATAAAGTGATCCTTTTTTATTATACAGAGGGAATCCTCTCTCATTTGTAATTAAGTGGTGTGGACCTCCTTGCTTGGAAATTATAGGGTTTCTAAGGGACAAATCTTGATGTTTGGAGGTTTCTTTATAATATTTCAAGCCTATTCCAAGGTAAAATGATACTTGAGGCTTATTATCTTCTTCTTTTATCTCTCAATTGTGGTAAGATATTGAAATTATTGTCTTACACTATCAGAGGCATCTACGGTAAGATAAATTTAAGGTTTTATGGATTACATTTTAGTCTTGTTGGGCGAGACACTGCAGAAGGATCTCTCTTGTTTAAGCCCTGGAATCTCGTTTTCCCTAGTTAGGTCAAGTGCTAACATAACCTAGGGTTTCTTAGTATTTCCCTAATTCATTCAAATATTGAATTTCCAATCATTGGGAGAAACGCTAGCCTTAATTTCTCATTCCCCGATGGAATAAGACCTAGGTCTTTTCCCCTCATCTTCACCATTTAAATTTTAAAAAATTCCTTGTACTATTGGAAAAAATACAAAAAAGTCAAATATATGAAAAAACCTTTAAACTAAAAATATAGTGATATTGGAAAATCTAATCCGTTCAATTAATGCGCCCTCATTGGTTTCATGGTCAATCTTGAACAAAATCCTCTTTTTGTGGCTAATTTGAGACATTTATGGTTATGTGTAAATGCTAGTGTGCTTTTTTTAGATCTGATTTGACAAGTACAACCATCAAAATAATATTTGGAGGGTTTCAAAAGACATAAACAAGTTATATCATCAACCCTACTCTCTTGGACTTTCATCTGGTGGTTCAAGTTGACCTTCTTGTGATTTAGGGCATAAACTAGATCTGGTAAGTCATGACCTGCAAATTTGTATTACTCATTTATTTATTGCCCCAAAGGTGAGATTCTTATCCTCTCTATCAAGGATACCTTCCTCGATAAGTTGGCATTGTTCTAAGTGGTTTTCATATAAATATGAACACATATTTTGTGGCTATCCTTTTATAACAACAACAAGGTTTTTAATCATTTTCAATAATTGTGAACATTTATACATTCTAACTCCTATCCTTTTGAAGTACTTGGTAAACATACTTGTATTCATTTCTTTGAGTCCATAAGGAATTAATATTTGTCAAGAGGTTGCTTGTGAGATATTCTTATTTTGCGGGTCTATTTCACCTATATTAGGGACTCCCCCTTGGCCTCTAGCAGCTGGCCTAAAGTGCAAGGAGAGCATATTGTGGTGACAATGGGTGCATTTCCTAAATAATTTCCAATCTTAGCACCAACCCTTGTGACCTATCAGAAAGGTTCTAATTTGTGCGATAACATAGTGGTCGCATTAGCTATGGCCTGTATATCTATGTATCAGAACTAGTACTGGCTACATTAGCATTTTTTTCTCATCCAACTTGGCTTTCTCCCACATTCCAAATAAGGGTAATTTGCAATGACTAGTGAGCTTCTCAACATTCAGGAAGATATGATAACATTTATCCAATGTTTCACTAACATCTTTCTTGCTCCTGGTTGAAACTTTCATGGCATTGGATATAGATTTATAATACTTCTTGGATTCTTTTGTGTTAATTTTGAGTGGCTCAAGGGGTGCATTTACTACTGACTATTGATAGTTCATAATTTTGTCAAGGCATAGTTCATAATTTTGTCAAGTCATACTTGAATTGATCCTAGGTCAAGATCCTAATCTCCTCACCTAATTGATATGATTTTTAATTACGTCACCATGTTTAGGAGAGTGTAAACATGTTCTTATAGTTGTGATTTTCACTCTACATGTCTTGTGTGGTAGGCTTGAGTTGCATCATGCTTCCTCTTCCTACACACAATTGGTCATTTTCTTCTTATAGGACTCCATTCTTATTATGTAGAATCATCTTTTCATTTTTAGAGTTTTGATCTATTGCTTATGGTTTTCCACTTCTTTAGTCAGATTAATATCGTTGAACCCTGTGGCCATGGTGCTTCCTACATTTGTTGATTATGTAGATATCAGTTCTCTTTCCATTTGTTCGACCACATGAACTTATGTAAAGACTTACACATATTAGTGTCTTTCTATCTGCATTATCTTGTTCATACTCTTCACAATCTGTTTATTTTTACTACCAAACACATAAGATCTTAGTGAGACCACGACTTCCTCTTTCATAGGCGTGACCCACCCAAATCTAAGTTACAATAATGGGAGGTGTCCTTGTGTATTTGAATGGTAGGGGAATTCATTCCATCTTGCATATATCTAGGGGTTTACCACTCATTGGTATTGTCCCCTCTTGTGGGTTGTCCCTCATCACATGCATGTTGTTTTTATTATTGTGTTTTGTTCCTGTAGGTTTCTTAGCCTCTCTTATTATACGATTCTAGTTGCCTCTGTTGTGACTCTGGCAATCTATGGCTATTATTTCTTCCTAATTTATTTCTCTTCTTTCATTCTGGATTCTTATATTCATATGGATTCTTCTTCCTCCCTTTTCTTTAATTTTTCTTCTCTTCTCTTTGCTTCTTTCTTCACTTTATCCCCCTTTGCTTTGGAGAAAACTACATCTTTTTTTTGTTATGTTTTCCTAGTCTTTGAGACAATTCTTCAAAGGTATGAGACCTTTTGAAGACTTGTTCACCTTGGAAAAATGTGTTCATGTATGGGAAACTAAACTTGCACAAGTCCTAGTGTCTCTTTACTACCCTAAATGGGACACTCCTCCTCAATATCCATGTATCGAATTGGAACACACTCGACTCCATCCAAACCTGAGTCACATCTTCATTCTAAATGTCATAATTTCCAATCAATAGAGATAACATGGGCCATAATGATTTATTATTTGCTAACAGGGTTGATCCGATCCCATTTATATATGTTTTATATGCAACTTCCATCATTACCACGTTGTCAATCATGTACCTAAGGAGTATCTCAGGTGGTTGAGAATAGCTATGGACTCTCAAATATGCATGGCCACCATGCCTATGTAATTAGATATGTAAGCTATCGATCTCATATGTCTACCATCTCCTCCAATGTAGTTCCTAGCATGCAGTTGGAGGGTTTTTTGTGGATTAAGGTATACAAAGGTCTCTTAAATTCCTTATATATATTTTGATAATTGTTGCTTTACTTGTTCTCCCATAGTACTTTGTAGTAGACATGAATGGGAGGTTGAGAATGTAGCCAAGTACATCCCATCCCCTAGAAAGATTTGGCAACTATAATGATGTCTAAAAGGTATGGTGACAATAAAAAATCAAAATATTGACTTGGTAATGAGTTTCCAGTTTTTATGACTTCTTGTGTCATGTTTATGAATCAGATTTCTCCCTAATCAAAGGGTGACCCATGAGTGATCATTGTGTGAATGATTGTTGTCCATGCTTCATAAAATCTTGAGGCCTCTTCTCCATATAATCGAGCTAATAACATGGATGTCATTTGATAAGGGGACCTAAAGCTCTTGGTTGGTTAGAGGGAACCTTCAAACTAGGCCTTGAATCTATTATGTCTTACCCATCAACTCTAGGTAGTTTCATAAATTTCTAATTGTACTTGATCTATCCATTCATCAGTGAGGTGTACCCTAATTGATGGGAACTTGTAGTAGGTCTCTAAATTGTATAGCTAAAAAGAAGAAGTGGCCTTAGTCTCATCAACATTGGTGATCAATATTTCTTCAACATTAACCCTGGGGAGGATCCAAGAAACTATCTCAGCACACAAGAACACAACCGATTGAGCCACCATCTAATGTAGTTATAATATTCAAATATTCTGATATATACCCATGTCATCTATGTCCTCTACTAGGACGATTGGGTAACTCTGATTCTTGAAAATTCTATAAATTTCACCCCATCGGTAAGAAGGTTCTACCTTAGTGGTGCTAGTTGTATCTCCAAAGTGGGTGTTGACTATCCTGTATTCCTTGGATGAGGATGCGTCGTGTACTGACTTTCCTTCCTATTTGGTATGTCTGTAACCCATCATGTTATCCTGAAATTCATCACTATCATCATCTGAGCTTATTAGTGTAGATAGAAAGCATATAGAAAACATTTTGAAACTCCATCGAACTATAGAGGTTTGAATTTAAACCACCTAGGCGAGTTCTATGAGTTTAAAAATAAGTTTCATTAGTTGAGGTTGTGATTTGCTTTGTGGTATTATGGAAGGTACTTATGTCTTTCTTGAGGATATATGGGTAGCAATGCAATTTGTTTCATGATGGTTTCAGAGTATAATTCGGTGGCATGTGATAAATGCATGTGGCTTCTTGTTGATTATTAGATAAATAATATGGTATGCCCAAGATGGTATGTGATAATGACCTATATAACCTTGAATTTTAAGATGTTGACGATGTTATGGTAATGATCAATAATTGAATAAATGTTGTGAGTACAAGTTTTGTTTCAAGTATTCTACTTTAAGGCCATCAAGGTTAGTTCATTCTAGGATCTCATGGGATCCCATAACCACGAAGGAGAATGGTTGCAAACAACAACTTATGGCTTGGATACCAACTCACTTAGCAATACTAATTTAGTGGTTCTTTTCCTTTATACAAATATCAAAATTCTAGAACTTGATATATATTCACTGGAGGATGGCATATGGAGAAGGAAATTGATGCTCGAGGCCAGTTCCTTAATGGTGAATAGGGAAGGAGTATAGGCCATCCTTTAGAAATGCACGAGATACAATAATCCCAGTGTCAAGGTTGGTGTACTGATAACAAGATGTCAGCTAAAACTGATGAGGCCAAGAATATGGTTAACTTTGAAGAGTCCATAGATTTACTGTAAATTGCGAGGGTTGTTAAGCCACAAAAAATTCCCACAAAGATTTCAATTCCTTCTATATGATTTGAAAATAGATTACAATAGAGGGCCCATTCCATGGAAAGCAATACCATCCAAAATATTGGCATGGAGGATTATGGAGGTGGTGAATGGTATGAATTCTCATAGTGAGGGTGTGTAATGGAGAAAACATAAATACTAGGACTAGGAAACTTGCAACAATAAATTTGGGACGAAGTTCCTTGAAGTGGGGTTATGTAATACCCCTCCATCACATATATTCATTGGTTTTGCTAGAATTTTATACTTTAATATTGGTTATGATAGATATTTCAAACAATATGCAACATAATACAATAACCATATGCAATAGGATCACTGAAAGAAAGACAAGCACAACAAAACAAGATCGCACAAACATTTTCCTTTCGAAAACCCTAATAGGGAAGAAAACCCAACAAACTACTTCAGTATATATTCATCAATAAGTGTAATGTCTTCTAGTACAATCCAACATCAAAATGTTCTTCCACACAAATATCTTGAGAATAAGACAATATAGAAAACCCAAGAATAAGATGTCTTACCCAAGAAGCTACTCTTCTCTCCCAAGCAAACTTGTTCTTCTTCTTCTCTCACTACCAAATTGCTTGAGTGAGTGATGTGTCCAATTGAGGGGAGAGCCTCCCATATTTATACTTGTTTTCCAAATGATTTTTCCTTGTCGGGGTCGACTTTACATTGGTAGAATATAATATGTTCTTTCTAGATTCTTATGGGATGACCCAACTAAAGGGGTTTACATTTATTCTTTCAAGGTACTTTACATGATTGATTACAATAATAATATCCCTAAAGGGAGTGCAATAATAATGAAACATGACACATCAACAATACAACAAGAATATCCTCCGAAGTTACGCAATCTTCAACACTCCCTCTTAACAAGGATGGTATTCTTCTACCACGATAGTCATCATCAACATAGTTTTTGCAACTCTGTACTCATACCCTTGACTACTGACATCTCTCGAATCTATACATCATAATAATTTCTCTCTCTATGAGCAAGCCATCAAGTGGGTACAACAGAGGCGCACAAATTGCGTCACTAGGTGTCTACCTGCGTTATCGCACTATCATCTCGTGAGTGAGTCTTACGAGCACAAATTATGTCACCGAGTGACTACTCGCCGTCACATCACATCCAAATCATATCATGAGTGTAGCCTAAGAATATACATTACATCACACATAGTGACCACCTGCTACCACGCCACACATGAGGAGAATAACCCAGGTCTGAAACCTACATCTTCGCACATCACGGCAACACGAAAATCATGAGTGTAGCCTAGGAATATAAATTACGCCACACATAATAACTACCCGCTACCACATCACCTCATGTGGAGAACATCCTAGGTCTGCATCTTGCATCTTCGAACATGCATGTATGCCCCCATAACATCCTTGTGAGTGTAGCCTAGGAATATACATTATGTCACACATAATGACTACCTACTACCACGTCACATCATGTGGAGAACATACCAACTCCATAACCTACGTCTTCGCATATGTGTTATGGCACTCACTACTCCCTCTTTCGAGGATCATTGATCTGGACAAATGCAAGATTGTCCCTGAAGTACTCAAACTTCACTCTTGATAGAGGATTGGTCAATACAATGGATATTTTCTCATCTATCACCACATATTGGAGCTTCATTGCCTCTCTTTATACCGTACCATATCCATGATATAGTGGTACCTGATCCTTATATGCTTAGACTTGTCATGAAACACTGGTTTCTCAGACAACTTCACACAACTCTGGTTGTCGCAAAAAATGCAAGTCACCTCTAACTCGAGATCGAACAATCCTACAAGTATCTTTTGAATCCACATTGCCTCACAACTAGCTGAACAAGATGCAATGTACTCTACCTCATTTTTACTTAGTGGCAGAGTCATTTGCTTCCTGTTGAACCAAGAAATCATGCCAGACCCTAAACTAGAACAACAACCCAAAGTGCTCTTCCTATCTATGACACTACCAGCCCAATATGAGTCAACATAGCCTTGTAGGTTAATCCTATGATCCATCGCATATTTGAGCCCACAATTGTACCCTTCAGGTACCTCAACACATGCTTTTCCGCAATAAGGTGAACACGTCTCGCCTCTAGGGACTCAATGTGTCCACTACAAAGCATATATACAACCTCGTGTTCATCAAATACATCGACAAACCGATCATATGTTTGTATATTGTGGCATTAATCATCTCTGAAGTAGTATCACACAATAACTTCAAGTTTGATGCCATTGGTGTAGCCATGGCCTTGCAATCCATCATCCCTAATCTCTTCAAGATCTCTACTGCATATTTTCCTTTACTAAGGAAAATATTATCTGGATTCTGCCACACCACTAATCCATAGAATCATGCCAAGATTATTGAACTCTGAGATCTACTCCCTCTCAATGAGGGAAGACATCTGATATCACTCTAAGCATATCCCTGAGATATTGAGGCAAATTACCCTTTATTGGATAGAGGCTAAGTGATAATGCCTCTCTATCTATATTTGCAATCTATGCTATAGTCACTCCCTCTGAATTGGAGATTTTGTGCTCCCTCTGAAAGTGAGCGCCATGCTTCTTGTGCATCTAGACATCCTGTACTAGAGTGACAAGTATCCTTCCCTGTTTTTGATATTCTATGTATCCGTCTATGTCATCTAACATCAAATAGGTCTACTGATATGAGCTTCTTGCTATCAAGCTCATTGGATACCAAGATCCACCATCTCGAATTTTGCAACAATATTCTTCTTGGTTTCTACAATGAGCTTCTCGTCTCCTGTTAGAAATAGGTCATCTACATATAGTATCAATATCACTGGTCTCTCATTCTCAACCTTGTAGTAAATATTAGAATATTCTTTACTCTTGGTAAAGCCCAAGCTCATCTTAAATCCATCTCTCCTCACTTACCTTGTCCTAGGTGCCTGCTTCAATCCCTACAAGGCCTTTCTTTCAATATTACACACACGTGTCTATTTGTCATGTGTCTCAAATCCTAGTGGCTGCTCCACATACACTTCCTATTCTATACATCATTAAGGAAGGTTGTATTCACGTCCATTTGGTGTACCTTCCCCTTCATCATTGTAGCTATCACAAGTATAGTTATAATCAAAGTGTATCTTGCTACATGTGCAAATGTCTCCTCATATTAAATTCCTACTTTATGGGAGAAGCCACGAGTCATGAATTTTTCCTTTTAACTCTGTAGTATGCTTGATTTCAGAAATATTCTTGAATGTCATAGCTAAACAGTCGCCACTTGTTCTTTGGAACAAGTCTCATCATTATTCTCTTGTAGGTGATTGTACGTGATATTTCCGACAACTCAAATTCAATTGCATGGCTAGAAACATTTCATAATTTTCAAAACATATTAATATTGACAAATTCTTATGCATAATGACATAGGTCACACAATCATGCAACTATCTTGGCCAATGCTTCAACACAACATTCATCCATATTATGTTTACACATGGTAACTTTCTAGATTCCTTCCATCTCTACCAGAACATACTATCAAGATCGTTCATTGTTCCCGACATGTCAGCAAAGAGGTTTCATTCTATATAAGCAATAAAGCCTCATGGAATGTTGTGCAACACCATAGACTACTTACCCCTTACATGCATATTAGTAGTATATTGTTCAGCAATGCATTCACTCTAACATACATAATACATTTCCTGATTCTAGGAACATAAATATGTACATAACTAAACACCATCATTTAAACAATTAGATATACAAGAAATGACAATTCAAATACTTATCTTTGATTGTTTGGTTGGATCCCTCTTGATCTCTGCTTCCTTGCAAAATCTAAGGCTCAATAAAGTTACGAACTTCTGGAAATTGTAGAGACTTCAACCTTGATCTTAATGTCTTCTAGATACACTAGATCCTCTTTGATGTATATTTATAACTTGTAAAACATCTCTTTACATTATTTCCAAGTGTTCATCGTCATGCTCAAATAATTTTTTTATATGTTTCTTTCTTGTTCTAGTGTAGGTTTCCTTCTTCATCAACAATGGTCTTCCCTTTTTGCGACATGAGAACCTGGCCATCAACAAAAGAAACTCTAGATCTATATCCTATGTTCTTTTAGTGTTGATATGAAGAGGAGGTTCTTCTAAAATACATCTTCATATTTGGAGTCCAACATGTAGGATGATTCTACTACCTCTTTTTATTATATACTTATAAGTATCAAGGAGATTCACCTTATGAGGGGAATACTTCCGAGTCTTTGTAACTAGATATGTGTTTTGAAACACCGTTATCAACAAGTAATGTGTCACTTACAATACATATTCGTATTCACTTGAACAATCTTCTCTTTCCTTCTTATGAACATGTTCATCATCTTTTGTGGCATGGGCGTGATACCTCTTCTTCCTTCCTTTCTTCACAACGCCTTTTCCTTTGGGGAAATCTCTTGCAAGATGTCCCTTTTCATCAAAAGTGTCACACATTTGTATTTTGAGTAGTCCTTTTGAGGTTTTGTATTTTTAATGTGGGAAATGGAATAAAATAATAAATATTGCATATTTATATAATTAAGGGATTTGGTATGGGGAATTGTTGCATGTGAACTTTTTCCAACGAGGAAAAGCTTGGAAAAGCTTAAAATGGGGGAAATGAGAGGGCGGGGGGAGGTATTTTTCCTTCTTCACTATTCCTAATTGGTTCTTAGGGGGTGCTGGGAGGTGATGGGAAATTTGGAGGTTGAGGGAGGATTATTCTAATGAAAGTGAGGGATCGGGAGTTATCAGTCTATGTCTGAGAGGTTGGTTGAGAGGAGAGTGGTTCCCCAACTATGGTTTTTTATGTTGTTCTAGTGGTGGTCTACTCTATATACATCAACTAAGAGGTACATTTATAAGTTTTTATTTATAATTATAGGTACGCATCACTTTCCTTCTGGACAATTTACTATCACAATTGAGGTTATTTTAATATTTGGTAAATATTATCTGTGGATTAAAAATATTGTTTTAAATTTATCGGATTAAATCAGAGTTGGGTATTACACTCAACAATGGTAGAGCCTTTTTCCTAAAAAATGTACTATTTTAAAATGAATAAAAATGAATCTTCACATGAAAATTTGGTAAAGATTGGGGATATTAGATAACTATTGAATTCCATTGGGTGGAAAATTGAAAAACTAGTCATGGTAGTAAATACTCTCAAGAGCTTAGTATTTGTATTTTATAATTTTATTGAAATACTTAATACCACTGCTATTAACAAAGACCTAGATTTTAATGTGCTAAGCACAAATATTTTGCAGTAATACAGGTGAAAAAATAGTTTTGCAATGAAAGCACGATAGCAAGATCAAAACTAGCATTGACAACAAACCTCAACGACAAGGGTACGTTTGTTGAAAATAATTATGTAATAAGCATTCAAGGAAACACAGATGATTCGAGAAATGAAAAGATCTTCAAATTCCATTATTGTGGAAAGGTGGGCCATAAAAAAAGTATTACAAAAGTGGTTGTGGGATGAGAAGCGCAACCAAGGAGGATATTAATAGAAGGAGAAGGAACATATTGCAGAACATTGGGTATAGAATATCATCTTCACTTTCATGTATGAGTATGAAAATCATGGAGATTCATATGCTTGGTATATTGATTAAGATACATCATGTCATTTCATCAATATATGTGATTATTTTTTTCATTATGATGTTTATGTCTCATTTGTGGTTTTTGGTTGGTGGAGAGCAGTTTATAATAAAAGGAAAAGGAAATATATAGATTACATTCGGAGGTAAGTAGTTGGTCTTCCTTGATGTCTAATATGTGCTAGGTCTGGAACATATTTTTCTTTTAGTAAGTCAAATTATGGGTGCTCCCGCCCACATGTTATTTTCAGTGACCACTAGTGTGACATGGTTGACAAGGGTAACAAGAAAACAATTGCTCTTGTTATTAAAGATCACAAATTGCTCTAATTAGTTGATATGGAAGAAACCAAAGAACGTGTTTTATTGACCAAGAGTGATCAAGGAACCAATTCACTTTGACATCATGGTATGGACATTTGAATTTTCGTTATCCTTCTCACTTGGCTAAAGAGAAGCTAGTGGATGGTCTTCTAGAGATTCAACAAAATAAGCAAGGAATTTGTGGAAATTTTTAAGTGAGAAATCAACACTTAGATTCTTTTGATGAAGGATGAGCTTGGAGAGACAAGGAGGTTTTTGAGTTGATAGATGCAAATGTTTTTGGAACTATGAAGATAGCATCAATGTTTGGTGCTAGGAATTTCTTGTTGTTTGTAGATGACTTCACTTTTTAAAGTTAAAATATGAATCATTTAATGAGTTCAAGAAATTTAAAGTAGTGGTGGAAAAAGAATATAGGGTTGCATTTGAATTATGAGGTCTAATAATGGTATAGAATTTTGTTCCTTGTAATTTAATAAAATTTGTACTCAATAGGGTATTCAAAGGCAACACACCACACCCTACACTCCACAAAAAAATGGAGGGGTAGAATGGCCTAACCACACTATTATTAACATGGCACATTGTTTCTTAGAAAACAAATTAGTTCCTTACAACTATTGGGTTGAAGCAAAGTACACAAAGATGTATTTTCTTAATAGATCTCTAGCAAAACTAGCGTAGAAGAAGACTCTAGAGGGAGCATGGTATTTATGAAAACCAGAAGTCATCTCAAAAATTTTGGTTCAGTGGTATATGCATGAGTCCCTAAATAACAATGAACCAAACTAGAATATGAAAGCAAGAAATTGGTTCTCGCAAACTACAGGAACACTCACAAAGCATATAAGTTAGTTAACATGGGTATTGACAATATTAACATGGAAGAAGAGAATCCTAAGAAGATACCAAAAAGGTTTCTTAGCACCATTGGAGACATTCAACTATATGAGATGAATGTCAAAGGAAGATTAAGAAGAGGTCATAAATATGATACAATCAATTATATACTTTGATAGCTAACATGCACCACTTGTATGAAACGGAAAATATGAAGGGGAAAAAATAAACACAAAAATGAGAGAAAGACAGGAAATCCAAACATGACACGCTAATGAAAAATCAGACATGAGTTCGATAAGATATATCTCTAGGGAAGAAACCCATTGCCTACAAATGGATGTATAAGTTCATGTAAAAATTAGATGGGACACTTGATAAGCATAAGGAGAGATTGATGGCAAAAAGCTTCGCACAACAAGAAGGAATTGGTTATGAAGAGAATTTTCTCCCATGGTGAAGATGAGTACAATCCGTTTAGTTCTAGCCATGGTAGAACAATTTGGCTAGAAACTAGACTAGATAGATGTGAAAAGTGCCTTCCTGAATGAAGATTTGGAGGAAGAACTATATGTGTACTAGCCACAAAGTTTTCAAGTTTTGGGGAAAGAACACTGGGTTTGTCAATTAAAGAATGTCTTCCATGGCTGGAATTAAGCACCCAAAGCTTGGTACATCAAAATTGACAAGCATTTGGAAGAACACAGGTTTCAATGGATTCCTTAAAATCTCATTATTTACATCAAACACATTGGATATTATGTAATTATTCTAGTGATACATGTAGACGACAGCATCATCACATGTAGCAAGACAGGGGAAATATCATAGGTAAAATCCAATTTATGTCCATCTTTGATATCATTGACTTAGGCCTCCTACATTATCACTTAGGTGTAGAAGTTTAGCAAACAAATAAGCATACATATATTTCACAAACAAAGTATGCCAAAAGTTGAGTTAGAATAGTAAATTTCAAAACATCATCTACACCTATAGAAATAGGGGTGAAAATTTCAACCAACATTGATTTTAAGGAAATTAAGGAATCAATCTATACACAACTAGTGGGAAGCTTAATCTATTTTACGGCCACTAGACCTGACTTGAGCTTTGTAGTTAGCTACATCTCTGAATCCATGACTACTCCAAAGGTGGTACATTGGACACCGACAAAAGCAATCCTATGAAAGGTGCGAGGAACATTAAATTTTGGCATTTTATATGGTAGACATAAAGAACCTTGATTGAATGTTTAGATAGATTCTAATTGAGTAGGGTTAGTGGATGACAGGAAATCTACATCATGTTATGTTTTTATCCATGGTATTAGAGAAATTACATGGACCTATAAGAAGAAATATGTTGTTTTTCTTTCTTCGATTGAAGTATATTGCTGAGTAGTAGTGAAAGGAGCATGTGAAGTAGATTGGATCATAGGGATGCTTGTAGATAGAGAAGGAAGATTAAGAAGTGATAATCATGGAATTATTAAGTTGGAAAAGAATCTAATCTTCAATGAGTGTATCAAACATGTTGATGTTTATTTTCATTTCATCGAACATCATGTAGAAGAAGGAACATTTGAGTTGCAATATTGTCCCACAAAGGATTAGATTGTGAACATTCTCACCAAGTCTTTGGGTCCAAATTTTTTTACAAAATTCGATAACATAATGTATTTTCTAGATTTCTAGTAGGGGAGTATGTTAGGATATAAAGGTCATCTAGACTATACACTTAGGCATATTAATAATTATGATTTGTCACCTTTAATTTATTGAATAAAATTTCACTGTGCAAATTGGATTTTATTGTTTTGGCCATGGGATTATCCAAATAGTACTTGTTTTCAATACTGTGCAATGTTTCAAATATGCTTGTCTTTTGTTCCTTACTGTCAAATTATGCCCAAGAAATGATATCAATGGATATCTTTGAGTTTCGGTGGTAACAAAAGACGGAAGAATGCTTCGACTGTATGCTATCATGATGGGCATGTGTGTGTGTGTGTTAAATAACACTTTTAGATACAATATGTGGTCATATGTGGAATGCAAATTTTTTATAAACGTTACAATGAGATTCAAATGTGCATGTCCGATTCACAAACTATGAAATTGACTATGTTGCATATTGACCTTCATTTCACTATTTTAATAGAAGTACACTATGCCAATATCAAATGATCTCATACATTTATACATTGTATAGAACCATACTATATGCAAGGAAAGATTCCCTACCCATTCTTATTAATCATAATACGTGATTATATAATCGATATATTTTATAGTCTTTGTGTGTCCATGCACTAATGGCGTTTTTTTATGGAAAATGTTGGACATAAATCCAATGAAGAATAACGGGATAAAACATAAAAGTTTCCCAAGCAATGATGAAAATGTTGTAGAATATGAGCATCTTCATGAAAAACGCATCTCAAGAAATTAAGAATATTTATCATCTGTTGGTTTCGCAAATAAGTAGTAGTTATTCCTTGTACCTTTTCACTTCTATGCGTATTTCATGAAAGTCGTATATAATATATTTCATGATGTAGCCTATATATGATTTTTATTCTCATTTGATAAGTTTTTTGTTTTATAGGGAAAAGTTGGATTCTATTGAAAAAGAGCAAAACCAAAAGGCAAGCAAAGGCACATCGCAACGAGCTCTTGGTTTGGAAAATAAGTAAGTAGATATTCCTTTTACCCTTCACTTCTATGCATATTTCATGATAGTTGTATATAATCTATTTGATGATGTAGGTCATCTATGCTTTCGATTATAATTTCATAAAAAATATTATGTTATAGGTAAAGGTTGGATTCTACATAAAATGAGCAGCAACAAAAGGCACATTGCCTCAAAGTCGTAGAATCCTACGCCTTGGTGGATCAAGTGATGGAGATGATACTGACAACACTAATGATCAACTTCCTGATATCACATGACGATGTCCAATATAGTATTGAAAAACTGGTATATTATAGAGAAGAATACTTGCGAGAATTTTATTTAAAATTAAAACAAAGGTTTGAAGGAAAACCTTAGCATATTAGTGCAGAGATGGCTAGTGACAGACCTAATGTGGCCAACAAGGAACCAGTTGAGCCTTCATCTGCCATGGAAAAACACATGTCGTGTCCACAAATATGGGTGTTTATTCGACATCACACTATCTTGATTTTGAAGATGAATCACCTTTGGTCAAAAGAGGAAGAGTTAGTCAAGGCTTGTATAAGAGCACATGAAGGGAATCCAAAGAAAGAAAATCAGAATGGATGAAATCTTATTTGGTTGAGGTAAAATATGGCAAACCTATTGGACCAAATTCCTCAAGGTGGACCTTAGAGTTGGGCACAAGAATAAGATCTTATTTGGATGTCACCAAATCCAATTTTGTAGATCAAGATCCAGAAAATGGGGATCGAGTGATCCAACAAATGAAAAATTCCTCTGAGATTGTTGGTGGAAGGATTACCACCAAATATTACAAGCACTGAATGACAAAATTGATTAGTAATTCCAGGCATAGATGTAGAAAATTAATTTTGGATAGAAAAGATAGGGAGAGTTGCTTGACTCCCACGGTGGGAAGATTTGAAGGAAAGTATGCATGTTGAAGAATGGTTGGAAAAGAGTATAAAAGGGAAGAAAGAAAAAGATAATGTGATGACTCGATATTTTATGGGACAGGGTGAGTTGCATGCCAAAGAACACATTTTAAGTATATGGATTTTTTCCTAAATACATTATGTATGGCCTTTTTGTAAGTATATTTGAAAGTACATTGTGTTATGTATTTTGATTTGTCTATTTATCCAACTAATTGTGTGTTGACAATGATTTGTAGGCTCGTGGAGCTAATAGAGTACCAAAGGCAAGTGAAATGTTTGAATATATAATGGTAGGCTTAGAAAATTCTAAACATAAACATATGTCAAAAAATCCAATAGCAAGATGATCACCATCTATTGTAGTTGAGAAAAGACAAATTGGAACCACGTATATTGTTGAAAACCATATTAAGGATTATAAACATGCAATGGAATGCATAAATGGGTTGAAAAAGTGAATGTCAATCATAGCTTCCTCCAATGAATCTCTTGTTGTTGCATGTAAAAATAAGGGATTTCATAGTGATTTAGATGAGGTCAGCTAATTATCAATCCCTTGCAAACATTTCTTCAATTGAATTTTAAATTTGTTGATGTTTTGGTTCCATTTCCCTTCACTCACGAAGCCTCTTTTTTTTAATTGCAATGTCTATCAATCACAAGGAAAAACTATAAATCTGGGTGGTGAAAGAATTTAGAAAGACTCAAAAAAGGTTCATGAATATGCAAAGCTATGTACTAAATAAATAGTGTTTTCTATTGATATTTACAAGCCCTATAGGCTTCTATTATGGTGTTATTCACATTGATTCTTGATTTCATAATCTGATTTAATTGGTTTAGGTTCCTATTTTTTGTGTTATAATGTTATATTGACTATTTTTCAGGTATATTATTGTGTTCTGATGTTATATTTGATTTGTGCACAATGGAATCACATGCATGATATAATTAAAGGAAAAATTGCAATATCAAAAAGTCAAAAATATCACAACATCAATGCGCTTCAACATTTCCGATCAGTGCCAAATCCTCTTGGTGTTTCAAATATTGACTCAGTCAGTGCATATAATTTTGTTATATCAATAACTATGCATGTTTTGGAATTTAATTGTAATAATTTTTTTCTTATATTTATGTATACTTTACTTTTTTTGGCAGTGCCCATTAACTCCAACAAGGCATGAAGTATTCCAGGTAGGTGAGAAAGTGAAGTATTGTCACACTAGATGCATTCAGTCACTTTCTATGATCCATGGAGTACCACTTGGTCCTGAAGATGCAAATCGAAATGTCATTAATGTCACAAGTAACATTCCCCTTGCATATGAAGATCAAATTGATGGATGTGAATGTTTGAAGGAGACAAAAAGGACTTTCATTCAGTGGCCAAAGAAGTATTTGGAAAAATAATCGATCTAGATGATTTTTATGTTCTTGCTGCAAAGCTTCATATATTGTTGATGCTTATGTTGTTGAAACTCGAGTATTGACTAGTGTTGTATTGGTGTCAAGAACTTGTACTAGATCAGTGATGATCATGTTTTATGAAACAGTTGCAAACTTTATGTATACTTTACATAGTATTCAGACTATTTAAACTAAGAACTTTTTTCTTTCCTTGCAAACTAATATCAGTGCGTAGTTACATTCCATTTCAAGCATAAATTGTAATAATTGGCATATTTTTCCTCTTTTTTCTACATATTTTATTTGTAATGTTAACTAGTATTTTGCATTAACATGACTAGTCAAATGCATTTACCATGTATATATCATTGACTGACATGTCCCATTTTCTTAAGTGCTAAGTGGTCTTCAAGTATATATTTCGCTAGATTGTATTAGATGTATTTCTCACGGTAAATGTACGAGACTATTCATTGATTGTTGAAAAAGAACTTAGTTTTCTATTCTTATCAAAGTAATCTTTGTCTGTATTTTTTTTTGGATTCCTTTTTTTTAACTCTATGTAAAGTTCATGGAATAATGAAATTATTATTGCTTTTCGTATGCCAAGAGAGACACACTCCATCTTAGGATTATATCTCTTGTAAAATGCCTATTAAACTACCCAGGAATGTGCTTTAAGAGTGGCCCATTGCTTCTCAACATGTGCACCCTCCATCTTTAACAATCCATACCACTACTACTTTTTGTACTTTCCAGGATTAAAGCACCTTTTTATATTGTTAGTCGCAGAGGAGGATGGATGGGAAGTGTTGTTACCAAGGTGCACCTTTATGCTAAAGGCGAATCATAAAAAGAGCCAAAATGGAACCTATGACAAAATGATTATTTGCCTCTATATGCTAGGAATAAACAACCTGCAAAGTGCCCAAAACAGTAATAGGGAAACACTAATCTCATGCTAAACTCACTAATCATGGTTGGAACTTTTAGGGGCTGCTTACTAAAGCTCATATGGATAGAAGTGGGATCATAGAGGGGATTTTCTTAGTCTTTGGAATAAGCCTCGTAAATTGAATATTATTGCTTCAAAAGTCATAAGATAAATTCCTTCACTTTTCACTTGGAATTTGATATAATTTCAAGGGTGAAGTTATATTTATTCCCTTACAATATTTACAGATGTATTAATTTCCCTGTGATATGGTCAAGTATCCCAATTAACTTAGCTATATGAAAAACGGTAGAATGAAAATGGTGTTGAACTCATACTCGTCAAGGTCAAACCATCCACTCAATGTGATTGCTATCATTGCATTGTTAAATTTTGTGGAGGAAATAAGTTTATAACTTGTCATTTAGATTTGTGTTCTACTATTTCTCATGACTGACATCATTTGATATGCAGGAAGCTTTTCTCTCTATAGAAGATATTCATGGTCTTATGTGCATGGTTAAGAAGACTCCCAATCCTCAAATGATGGAAACTTACTATTCAAAGCTAACAATGATATTTTGGATATCAGAAAGTCATTTGTGTCATGATTATTCATGGTACAAGCTCTATATCCTCAAAAAAAAAAAAATTGGCATAAAAGGATTTACAGTTGATGGCATCATTTGTATTATTGGCTACCATTTTTTTCCCTATGATCACAAGCATGGAGCTCACCATTTTGAACTGGAGAAGGAGAAGGAGAGGAGTTTAAGAATGACCAGATTTTGGGGATTTAGTTTGGATCCTAAAAGGACACTAAAGAAATGGTGGGGTATTCTAAAGGAAGGGCTTAAGGTTGTCACTATATGAGATGTTTGCTTATGTCACAGTTCTTGCTAATATATATGGAGTTCTTGCATTTTCTATGTGTGTGTGTGTGTGTGTGTTTGCAATTGTTGTGATCAACACTTCTTTCGGAATTGGTAAGTATAATAGGTAAAGGGATTGTTAATAATTTTTTAATAAAATTGAGATGTTGCTCTTTAAGTTGTTGAGAAGTCAAAACACCGCTATTCTACTATGCACTCTCTACTTGTACATTTTTTTGTTTTAACATGCTACATGATTTTTAATATAAAGCAATAGACTCTAGAAACCTTTGCCTCTGGTTAGTGTAGTTTTTGTGGGTAATGGTGTCTTTATTGTGTTAGGTTTCCAAGGGTGTCATGGCACCCCTCTATCCATTTAAGAAACAAGAGATTAAAACCATAATCAAGAAGAATAATCATCAAGAGCATCTAATAATCCATGTCAAAATCCTTGGACAAATTAAGCCCCTCCTGGGATACTCCCACAAGATTGTGGATTCGATGACGAGCTAAGAACCCAAATTATTCTAGAGAAATCACCGAGGAGAGCGTTGATACAAATTTAGCTTTATAACCATAGCTAAAAGTTTCTTGGTTTAATTGAGTGAGGCCCCTCCTGGGATAGTCCCACGACATTGTGGATTTGGTGATGAGCTAAGAACCCAAACTGTTATGGATAAGTCACTAAGGAGAGGGCTGATTTTAGTCTCTAAGAAATAACTTTTGTAATAATTTTGTAGACCACATTACATGGTGAGATAGTCTTGACTTCTTCAAAGGAAAAAGGACTGGATTTTTTAGCAATTAGGGCTATGAAGGTCAAATTGAGGTTCCCACGATCCTTTTTACAACGAGTTAGGGAGTTAAAATGTATCATAGGTCCTAAGATCATAATGTCTTGAGGTGATTCTATACTTGATTATTTGTCTGCTAGTGCAATTTTAGCCTTCAAGAAATAAATTTGCAATATTTTTTTAGACTACATTGCAAGAATGGCCAGTATTTTGGGATTTAGTTTGGATCCTAAAAAGGACACTAAAGAAACAATATAGGGTATTCTAAATAAAGGGCTTAAGGGTGTCATTATATGAGATGTTTGCAAGCACAAGTAATCTTATGTATCCAATTTGTATTTATACACCTTAACTTTCTCCTCGAAGTGTTTCTGGTTCCCCAGAAGGGAGTTGGGCCAAGTTCTCTTGGATCTCCACTCAAATGGACCACTTAACCAATAATGGCATTCATCCTGCGGTTCTACATTCATAATAGAATGGTTCTTTTAAAAGGAGTGGCAGACAAATGTAGCATAAATTTATCAACTCTTTTATTATGGGTTGCACATGGAATAATTTAAATTGTTTACAAAGGAAATCTACAAGTTACCTTCCTTTGGACTTGCATTGGATGCTTCTTTAAGATTATGTTTTGTTGCTCGTCTCTCACAAGTTAGCCTTTGCTATGTTGCTGACTTTGAAGGCCTTTCTTGTATTTGTTTTTCATTTTCTAAATATTACAATGAGTTTATGTCTCAATTTTGTGTACTACAATAGGGTTTCTTTAGTTAAACTAAGATTGTTTGTAAGTGTGGCCTGCTTGATTTTAGATTTTTGGAAGCATATGCTCTAATTTCCATGCTTTCAATTTCTACTCTTTTTGGATTGGAGGTTCCCATGTTTCTTACTAACTGGCTTGCTATAGTGGTTCATATCTTTGCTTGAAATGGTGTGATCTGTGTTCTCAATCCTTGCATCTAGTGAGGTAGCACATAAGAAGAAACAAAAATGAGTTGTGAATCGACCTCTACAATTTCTTGCTTATCTTTGAGAATCTAAACACATGTTCGTACCTCTCTGATGTGGTTCTCCAACAATCTAAACTTGCCATCAGTTGCTCCATAATTATTTTCAACAGACATCCACAACTCTCATAGACTCATGTACAGTCTCCAAATACCAAGTAGTGAAATCCATGTGTGAAATCCTTCCACTTAGTCTTTCCAATGCATGTAGCATGTATCAGCGTACTGCTTCATGATATGTTTAATTGCTTCAATTGTCACATGATCATAGGGTGCTTGATTTTTTTCTTGCCTTGCTTTTGCAAGTTAAATATGTTATCGAAATTGTAACCCTTAGAAGAATACATTGACTTGGTTGTTGTAATGCAAGTGATGTATTTTACAACATTGGGGCAAAACAAGCGAAGGTTCTGAGTTGGTTGTTGCCACTAATAATCGGGGATATTAATAATGGATAGTAGATCAAGGAAACCATAGGTGTAGGTTGAGAACAAATTGTGCACAAAGATATCCAAGAGGCATTTAAGATAACGTAGGAACCCCTAAATTTAAGATAACGTAGGAACTTACCTAACACATAGTGTTCCAATTTTTTATTTTAGAGTGCACTGCAGGTAGACAATAATTGAGGACACAAAATAAATGCACATATGGGATAAGGGATAAATGTTTTTAGCAGTTGTATATTGTAGTCTCTAGGACTTTTATATAATTAGTTCTTCCTTAAAGAAATTAAATCCGAGTTCTATAAAGAATTTGTGATGGTGTTCCACCTAGAAACTAGGGTAGGACATAAGAGATATTTTACCAGATTGTGGTGTAAAATTTAAATGTTCTCATGCCAAATTTTGTTTGAGATGTTGAGAGTACCGTAATATTTTATGTGGCAATGTGGGGTTAGTTTAAGTATTATATAGTTTTGTTTAGTTGTAGTTATTCTTAATATCTAAACATTGCACTATGTTGTATGATACATGCTACTTTGGTTACAGAACCCAAGGACAAAGAAATGTTTGCAATGTACAAATAGGCATTAGAGTTGTTATCACAGGCATTAGAGGTTTGGCCAACATCTATTGTAAAGTTTAAATATTTGGAAAAGTTACTTAGCAATTTGCAACCTCAAAGGAAAAACAAGAATCCTTCAACGACTCTTGCACAAGGCCTTGATGTCATGAATAAGGTTTTAGAAAAGTAGCCACATCTCTTTATTCAAAACAATGTTCAACAAATAACTCGAGTATGCGCTCAACCAAATCAAATGCTCCACTGTTCTACGATTGAAACAATGCATTTTGATGTGGTTTTATTATTAGTTTGATGATTTCATTTACTTGTATATGTTTTGCAACTACTAGAGCCTTGTTTCAACGACACGCTATTGGATATAGGGAAGTCATTATGTACATTGTTAAAATTGGTCTTGTTTTCAAAGAGGGATGTGTCAGTAAATGATTTGATCTTCTTTTCAAACAATCATGTATATTAAAGGCAGAACTTTAGCCTAGTCCTTGTCATCTTGCAAATGGGTTTCTATGCACATTCATAGATAAGATGCAAAAGTATAGTCATTTCTCCTTGTGCCATTATGAGCTGAAGGTGAGTGTGAAATTTTGGCCTATTTTTTGTTTTTTCTAAAAATATGTAATTTAATCACAGTTAAGGGATTGGTATCTACATCTAATTTGGGTTAACATATTAGGGTTTTGTATGTTGTGAAATACTTAAGTATTGTATTGTGAATGGTTAAAAAACACAATGAAAAAGATAGAGGTGTGGCTCTAAGTTTTGTTCATTTTTTTCCTTTAAGGGTTTCCAAAGTAAATCTGTGTGTATTGTGTGTGCTATTGTGTAATCCCTATTTTGCTTAAGAATGTGTATGCATCGCTTCTCTTTGTGGGTTTAAAACTAACATGTGGTATGAGAGCTCGATTATTGGCTTTAGGGGGTTGCCTTTATTGTTAAGGGCTCGATGTGTTTGATAGATCTTGGGTTTTTTATAAACCTAGGAACAATGGGAGGTTTGCAGGAGTGATTCGTACATTGAAAAAGAACGGTGAACAGTTCTAGAATCGAGATCCAAAAGTTTAACGGCCATAACTTTGAACTATGGAAGTTCAAGATGGAAAATCTTCTTATAGATAGAGAACAATGGATTGTTATGGATTCAAGTACACAACCCATTGGATCAGCAAAAGAAGATTGAGAGAAACTACAAAGCAAGACAAGGAGTACAATCTAACTTTGCCTATTAGATTCAGTGTTGTTGAATGTGTCTAGAGAAGATAGTGCATTGAAGCTATGGAATAAGCTAGGGAGGTTGTATCGATCAAATTCCCTAGTAAACAAGTTTTTTTTTTTCTGCAAAAGAAGTTGTATCACCTCAGGATGGATGATAATGACACAATGACGAATCATCTAAATGTATACAATACCATGGTAACTCAAATCACCTATGTTGGTATTAATATGGAGGAAGATAAATGCAGTACATTGTTAGATTCTTTGACATATTCTTAGGATAATTTGATTGTAGAAATAGGTAGTGCAAGTCAAACCACTTTAAAGTTTGATGAAATAGTGGCATCCATGCTATTAGAAGAAATGGGACGAAAAACCATGGATAGTAAAAGCATGGATTCCTTACTTGTGAGAGGTTGTCCCCAAGAGAGATAAAAATAAGGCTTTAGGGGGGGATCTAAATCTAAGTTAAATTACATCTCAAAGATGGAAGGATTAGAACTCTCCCTATGGTTCTACACATTCCATCACTAACTAAAAATTTAATATCCATCAGAAAGATGGGTGATGCAAGTGTACAAACTGTGTTGCAAAAGATACATGCAAAATGATTAGATGATCAATGGTCCAATTGGTTCAAGAATTATTGGTCTCTATGAGGGGAGTTCAAATTGAACTCTATACCAGCTATTGGGAAGCACAATCACCGATGGGTGTAACAGTGATGCTATGCCTGAGAAAGGAGATCAAGAAGACAGAACCCCTACCATCTCTGGAGGAAAGACAATGTTATGGCATCAAAATTGGGGAATATTGGAGAGAAGGATCTTCAAGCATTACAAGATAATGGTATGGTTGAAGGTATGTTTGATTGCACACTAGATTTGAAGTTGTGTGAACACTGCATGTATGGAAAACAAAATTGAGTCAGGTTTGTATCTAGTGCTACAAGAGTAAAGAGAATTTTAGAGTTAATACATTATGATGTGTTTGAAAATATGCATGTTCCATCAATAAGTAGATCTATGTATTATGTTTCATTTATAGACTATTTGTCAAGGAATTCATGGATTTATTTCCTTCAAAATAAATATGAAGTATTTGCTGAGTTTAAAGAATTTAAGGCTCTTGTAGAGAATCAAACAAAGAAAATAAAGGTGTTGAGAACAGATAATGGTGGAGAGTTCTATGGAAATGAATTCAAGGAATTATGTAAGAAGTGTGGAATAGCAAGGAATAAAACCACTCAGTACACACCTCAACAAAATGGAGTTGCAAAAAGAATGAATAAGACAATAATGGAAAAGGCAAGGAGCATGCTCAATGTGTTGGGATGCAAACAAGAATTCTGGGCAGAGGCAGTGGATATTGCATGTTACCTGGTAAATTGATTGGTTGAAAAAAATCTGCATGAGGTATGGACTTGTAAGAAATCATCTATTAAACATCTAAGTTTCTGGATGTGATGCTTATGTACAAGTTCTAAAAGAAAAAAATGAGTAAGCTTTATAATAAATCTGGAAAATGTATCTTTATTGATTATAAAGATGGTGTGAAAGGCTTTAAACTTTGGAACTCAGTAACAAAGAAGATTGTTTACAAAGGAGATGTTGTTTTTAAAGAGGTTAAAGATGTTCCCAAACATGAAGTCACTCCAATTGAAAAGGAACCAGAAGAAATAGAGTTTGAGTTGGAGGATGAAGAATCTAACTCAACAAAAAAAAAGTTGAATCAGAAGAACCTCATACCCCAATTTTGAAGTGATCATCTCGAGAAATAAGGCAACGATAAAGGTAATCCTCTCGTGATTTTAGGTCTTGTTTTGTTTTATCTAATACCGATGATAATCCTAGAAATATGAAACAAGTAGTTGATTCAAAGGATAGTAATCCATTCAAGAAGGCCATGGTTGAAGAAATTGATGCCTTTGATGAAAATGAAGCTTGGGATCTTGTTGAGTTACCAGATGGAAGAAAAACAGTTGGTAGCAAATGATTGTTTAAGAAGTTGAATGCATAAGGTAAAGTGGAGAAGTACAAAGCCCGCTTAGTAGTACAGAGTTATTCACAGGTAGAGGGAATTGATTTTGGTCAAATTTTTCTCTCTGGTTGCTAAACTAACTTCTAACAAATGCATTATTTATATTGTTCTTTTGATTTGAAGTAGCGCAGATGGATGTGAAGACAACATTCCTACATGGGGATCTTGGAGAAAAAATCTACATGAAGCAACAATTTTTTTTTAATAGTAATGGGAAAGAAAGAACGGGTCTACAAGCTAAAGAAGTCCCTTCATGATCTAAAGCAATCTCCAAGGACGTGGTAAAAAAATTTTGACACATACATCCTTGGATTGGGGTTTGTGAGAAGCAAGGATGATCACTGTGTATATTTTAAGTAGGTCAATAATCACTTCATTATAGTATTGTATGTTGATGCCATGTTGTTGATTGGAAACAACATGAATGTCATAAGGTAGGTGAAATCACAACTATCCTCCAAATTTAACATGAAAGATCTTAGTATTGTGAACTTCACACTGGTAATGGAGATTAAAATATATCGTGCAAACAAGAAACTCTAGTTGAATTAGAAAAAATACATTGTCAGCCAAGGTCCCTATACCTATAGGTGTAAAGTTATATGTAGATCAATGCCCCAAGACACTAGAAGAGAAAGAAAGCATTGCATGAGTTCCTTATGCCAGTGTTGTTGATAGTTTGATGTATGCAATGGTATGCACGGGACCAAACATTGCTCATGCAGTGGGAGTTTTGAGTGGATATATGTCAAAAGAAGAAATGAACACTTGATAGTTATAAAGAGGATTTTCAGGTATTTGTATGGCACTGCTATGCAAAATGTTACCAAGGAAGACCTGGACTAGACGGAGTAATAGATGTACATGGATTTGTTGATGCTAGAGATGTTGATCACGAAATATCTACAAGTGGTTATGTGTTTAACGTATTTGGAGGAGCTATCCGCTGAATGGTCGATAGACAGGTTGTAGTTGCACTCTCAACTACACAAGTTGAATACATGGCAGCCACACATGCAAGTAAAAAAATTGTATGGTTGCAAACACTGATGTTTAGATATTGGGTTTATAGAAATCAATTAGGTTAGATTGCGACAATCAAAGTGCGATCTTTTTGGAAAAGAACCATGCTTATCATGCAAAAACAAAGCACATGGATGTTCAGTACCACTTTATGAGAGATATGATTGAAGGACAAGAAGGTGTTGCTGGAAAAGGTCAACACCTTGAAGAATGTTCCAAACCCATTGACGAAATCTAACGGTACTGATAAATTCTCTTGGTGTGGAGAACCTATGGGCATTGTTTCCCTGAACTTGTACCTTATCAATACATGACACATAGTTATGCAAACAAAACAAGTGGGAGAATGTTTACTATGTGTTATAATCTTTGCATATGGTTGTGGGGTGTGTTACGTTACAATCCAACTCCATCTAGTGCTTTGTCATGTGCATTGAGCACTACGCATGGTGCTAGCTTAGGGGGAGGTCGTAAGGCGTGCCCCCTACTCTGTGAAGTGAACAACAAAGGGCGATAGCCCATTGCCACTATGAGATGAAGGCGAATGCAAAAAATTTGGACCATTTTTATGCTTTTCTAAAAATATGCAATTTTATCCTAATTAAGGGATTGATGTCTATATCTAATTCGCGTTAACATATTAGAGTTTTGGATGCCACAAAATACCTAAATATTGTATTGTGAATAGTTTAAAAACACAATGAGAAAGATAGAGTTGTAGTTCTCATTTTTTTTCCCTTTAAAGATTTCCAAGGTAAATCTCAATGTACTGTGTGTCATTCTATAATCTCTATTTTTTATTAAAAATCTATTTGCATTGCTTCTCTTCACACGTTTAAAACTAACATGTAGAACATCTCACTAAGGATCTAGAAAATGCAAAAGATGTGAAAAACTCAATTGTTGGCATTCCTAATTTCTGACCAATCACCAAGTTCTCAATAGGTCGTGTTTGGCATATTGGAATTGTTTCTACACCTTTAAAACTCCCTCTCCTCTCTATATTTCAGGTCAATGCCAAAATTATGACTAGAACACTGAAATTTAAATCATTGGATTTGAAAATTTGAACATTAAATCATGAATGTCACACTAGAATTGGGATTTGGACATTATTATTACATTTAATTTTGTTTTTTATATTTCCCACACCCTCCCTATATGCAACCCCCTACATCCAAATTTCAACACTCTCCTTGTATATATCCCTACATCAAAATTTTAAAAATGGCACACCAATACCTACACCCACACCATACGTCCAAATTTCAACACCCTCATATGTAACTCTGCATAAAAACTTCAAAACTTACACACCCACACCATACATCCAAATTTCAACACCCGCTTTGTATGCACCCCTACATCCAAATTTCAAAACTGGCACACCCATACCTGCACCCCCTAGTCCAAATTCCAAAACTGATACCTATACCTATACCTGCACCCCCTAGTCCAAATTCCAAAACTGATACCTATACCTATACCTGCACCTGCACCCACACCCACACCCTCGCACGGAACTACATTGAGAAACTGACACCCATGCATCGTAACTACATTGAATACAAGGTATGTGAATGATGGATTGCCATATGGAACTAAATACATCTAGGGTGAGAACTTCAATTAGTGGGGCAAGTGGACTTGGATTGGGCTGAAAGAAAACTTGCCACGAGTTATCAAGTTATCATGCGTTTAAGAGCGATTTCACCCTTTACCAAGCAACGAATTGTTGCATCAATCTCACCATCTTCCACATTAGCAAAGTTCAAGTTAACTATCTATCTGCCATTAAAAACTATTGCTTGAGAGATTTCTTAGTGACAACAATCAAAAAACTCAAGCCATGCATTTTTTGTGACAATCAGATTGTAACTCAACTTATAAAAATTCAAGTGTTAAATGTGCAGGCCAAGCATATTAAGCTTCATCGTCGTTTTCTAGGAGCAAGCATAGAACAAAGAAGCAGCTGGAAGTATTATCAGCTTGCACACGTATTCACATAGGCATGGGCAAGAATAAGTTTTAGAGGAAAAGATCAACATGCACACATAAAGGCACGGAGAGAACAAGTTTCAAATATGCAAGGTGCAAATGAGAATAAATGGACATTAAAGGTGCATGTTAGAATACGCAATATTATTTTAGATGGGCACCCTAGTTTGCCAAACTCGGGATAGAGTTAAAAATTAAGATTAGTCTATTCTAAGGTGATCTATTTTTTGATTGAGTGTTTATTCTTAATCTTTGGCAACCTAATATAATCCATTTTATCGTGCACTATGAAACTAAGGAAATTTTGTGTGAAATTCTTTGCATCAACTTACCAATGTATATCTTCCAATGAAAGCCTTAGCCACATCTGAAATAATCATATTTCTAGAAATAAACATGAGGAGCAATCAGATAGTTCTATCATAACATAAGTTAATCCTGTGCTCATAGAATGTCTTGCACTGCCCACGTGTAACATTGCCCTGCAATTGGAAACATCTCCACAAAATAACGGACTTCATGAAAACTATGGTTTTAATAACATCCAAATGTGTATTACTCGACATAAGAAACAAAATTGTCAAATCAACACCAACATTAATCTCTCTACGCACGCCACCCCCCAAAATCCCATTTCACTTGTCCACTCAACTTTATTTTTCCACCAATAGTAAGCCAACAAAGACAATGCAATCACATGACTCCCAATTCAGTTTTTCAAATATTCATATTAGGATTTATTGCTAGTAGCATCTTAAAATTTTGCTCATATCTCAATTTTATGCTCTCTTTTACATTCTTTAGTGAAATAAGAATTCTTCATTATATAGTGCCATTTAATTTTCACAATGTCATTGTGGTAGAATATGCATATTGGATAGTTGGTTAAAAGCATGCAAACCACACTGACAAAGAGATGTAAACTATTAATTCAATTGATAGGAATAGTACTCTTGAATGAACTGCAATTACATGCAATTATTATCTTACATATACTGAAATGGTAGACCTCATATCAGTATGGACATTTGTATGAATGCCCCAGCTTTAACATACTACAAACTTTATAGATCTAAGATAAGTCGAAACAAAAAGTCAAAAGAAGCCCATGACATTCTTTTCCATCCCCAATGACGATATCCAATCTTATTACAAACCTCATAGATCAACTAGAAGCTGAAACAAAAATCAAGACTCAAGAAGCTGTCAATATCCTTTTCCATCCCCTACAAGAATTAAAAAGGTTCTCTTCAGCAGTGACCACCTCAAGATTGCCTGAAAATTGAAGTATGCCCCATCCAGTCCCAACAATTGCAAGCATATCCTAGATATTAAGAGTATGCCCTATCCAACTGGACGGAGAATGTAAATTGTCCCATTTTGCATACATTTACACTTTCTATGAAGTACAAATACCATCTGTGGTCCTTTCTGGTGACAGCATCCCCGCATGTATAAATAACTGCAACAGAGCCCACATTTGCTCTGACTTATTGATATACTACAAAAATGCATTTGTCCAGCAACTTACAGATGCCAGGCTTATCCCTCCAAATCAATCCACTTGAGCTCGATGGATTGCATCTACAACCAAGATTGTTATTTACTTATTAATTCCTCAATAAGTAGACCTTTTCAAATATGCCATGACACCAAGTCCTGCTACCAAAGCAGCTCCTGCTGCAAATGTAGTGTATGCTGATCCCCAACTATCACTACGTGCAAGTTGTAAATCAGCAGAGATACTTGATTTATTTTCTTTCTCTGTCTCGTCATTATCCAAATTTGAGTAATCTAAATGAAGCCTTAATCCCTACAAACATCAGGCAGATAAGAATCATATGAGATTTCAGTTATTGCATTCTACTATTGTTTCTATGGATTGCACCTTGGAAAAAGGCAGATTCAAGGAATTAAAAAGTTTATTTCACATCTTTTCCCCAAGTATATTATTTTCTGCAAAGTTTGCACTGAAACGGATACGGATATGGGGAGGGAAACGGATACTACAGTTTTGAAAAATGTTGGATACGATACGGCAAGGTAATGACACCAGACTTATATATATATATATATATCAAAAAGGCCATGAGACATACATACTTCAGATTACCATTCATCAATTAGATTTAAAGGTAGTCATGTCTTTATAACAATTAAAATTAGCAAACTCAAATATTGTCTTAAACAATATTCTTCTATCTCAAGTGACATAGATAAGTCACCCACTAGCAAGCATTTAAACAAGAACATGTCAACTACTTCTAAACATCGATTTCAAACCCTAAAATTACTTGATGGATGTATCCAAATGTTACCATCTAACAAATATTATGCTAATTGCACCTCTAGAAAAGTGTTGAAATTTGTGATTAAACACAATTTTTGATGTAAGCCAGAGACCCAACTATGTTGTATTTGGGTTGGTCCACTCACCGACGAGACAATCAGCTAGGCAAGTGAGAGTCGATTGACCAACCGACTGGTTCAAAAAGTGACTAGCCGACTGGCTCTTAAAGGGCCTAAATTCACAGGATTGTCTATGATTTAGAACCGACTTGGATATTCAAATTTGACATAATCAACCATGTTTTAAGGGGATTAATTAAGCACTCAAGTATAAATAAGTGAGCTCATGTTTTAGTGCAACTTAGTTGTGACTGTGATGACATGCATTATTGAACTCTATGCCATAATACTATCTCTAGACAGTGACACCAATGAATACCCCTTGGATATGTTGTTTATTTTATGGTTTATACTAATAAAAATGCTTGAAACGACGCACCATCTTAATTCTCTCCACGACATAAGGATAGGGATATGAGTGTACTAGCAATGGAGTAAATAAGGCCATAGGTCAAGGGTTCATACTAATTCAAAAAGGAAAAGAAGAAAAAGCTTGTTGGAAGATTATTGGAAATATGTGTTGGTTTATGTAACCCTTCATAAATGTAGTACGCTATTTTGTATGGCTAAAGCTGCCATTGTATCAATTTTGATATGCAAGTTGTTTTATCACATATGCAAGTCATTGGGGTTTATTTGAAATGAGGTTGTGAGGAATTGGCAAAAATAGTCATTGTACTTCTACACTAGGCTGTGAAACTAACACTATAGAAGACAAGCATTTGATACAAAGAAATGTCCATAGATCAATGATTTTTTGAACTGACAGTAAGCCTCTATCAATTTTGGAAAATTACAATGAAACAAAATCCATGAGACATAAAATGTCAGATTACCATTCACCAATTTAGGATTAAGGTCTTGCTCTTGATTTATAAGCTTTGAGGCTTTATATCTAAGTTTTGAGATTCAATTTAGGGTTAGGGTTTTATAGTTTGCCTTTGGGGTTATTTATTTGTTTATTTTCATGTCAAAAAATCACTATTTCTAGTCAAAAACTTGCTCTGTAGCGTCGGAAACGTTTCAGAAAACCAGGAAACGGCTGGAAACGACTGGAAACAACCTGGAAACGCTTCTGATTTTTGGATACGGCTTGGAAATGTTTCAGTGACATTTCCAAGCCATATCCCCTCCGTTTCAGTTTCCGAAACAGGGAACGGCATTTCCAACCCCTTCCTAGACGTTTCAGGTAAGGAAATACAGACTATTGGTCAACATTGTAGATGTTTCCTTTCAGTGGACACTAATTCTCCATTGAGTGACATGTCGGTATTTCCTTCTACTAATGCTCCACCAATACCCTCTTAAGTGTGAAGCAGTACAATTTTATTTATAAACAGTTTACCATCTGACTGAATAGTCCTATAATGGCATTTACCACATTCATTCATACTCATTTCGATTTGCAAATATGTTGGAGTTTCAATGAACATTTCTCCTTCCATCACTGGACATGTGAGTAGCAGATGTATAAACCCTTTGATAATCATCTTTCAGAAAATATTAAAATATTTACTACAATACATAGCCAGTTACATGGCTATGACTAGCCTCTTTAAAACAAACTGAGGAATGTAAATGATATTGAGCTTTCAATTCTCGCATTTTTTAAAAAGCAAAAAAATAGAGATGACAACTATGATCGGTATAGCTTGCTTGATCACAATTTTCAATAATCAAAACAAGTTCCTCTAAAGATACATGACAGCAGTGCTACTGGCAGGCAATGTATCAGACTGTACAGAATCTGAGAACGTAATTCAAATTGATCAAATTGCCTTCAAACAAAAAGGGGGTGAAATTCTTGTGGCCAAAGGGCGATAAACCAAACAACTTCAAAGTAAGAACTGTAAGCTTCAAGAAAATTTTCATTGGTAATCATGCATACTTTTCAAATGTAATCTAAGATGCCATTCACTCCCTTTGTTGTTACATTACACTTGATGATAAGTATGTATGATATCCTCACAATCCAGTGAAAAAGTGTCATCTGTGAACCAAAGACAATAATGTTGCTTCTCAATATTGATCTCTGCTTCATCAAGGTGTAAACTATCTCATTGTAGGATTTTTGTGATTGTATTTTCCATTGGCATTCCCATCCATAGTATCATCTTATCTATGTAATACATTAGGTGCTGATGTTATCATTCCCCTGCATTTGATCTTATCACAGCCTCTGAATCTCAAATCCCAGTCATAGTGGAAAACTCTACAAAGGCCTCCTCCATTTCATCAATGGTGGTTTTGTCCTGATATATCTTGTTCAATGCTATGTTCCCTGCCTTTGAAATCTCCCTGTCAATGTGAGGAGGGTATCTATGTGTAGTACCAAGTTACTACCAACATTGAGCCATTCATCACTGCAGTACATCGCATTCAATCACTGATCCTATTGCAAAAAAGTGTACAATTCTTCTCACACCCATTGACAAGAATATCATGTATGTTTGTTGAATGAGATCTTTGTTGATGTATCATACTTGGGACATTCATTGTCCTCATGGACTCCATCATGAAGTCCCTCCCCTCACCAAAATCCCCCAAGATGGGTTGGTATATATCTGCAAGCCACAACAAAGAAATGATAGGTTCCATGATCTTAATGGTAAGATAATCATTCAAGACTATATTCTTGACCATTTTTTGAACAATTTCCGTCTTAGATGCAACAGTGCCTTGACCTCCTTCAAACTCTTAAGCATGATGAATGAGGAGGCAAACCAAGTATCTGCAATTTTCAAAAATGTAGATGTGTGAAGGTTTTTTTTAACTGTGAGGACAAAGGTACAGTTTTGTATCAAGCTGCAATGGCATACATCATCAATTAATTATCCCATCCACATCACATCTGAAGCAATAGATCTAAGTGTTAAATTCAAACAATGCACAATGCAAGATGTTTGAAATGCTTGTGGATATTTAGTTTTCCTCAGCATGCAAGCAGCCTTGCAAACAGGATCGTTATCTATTACTTCTCCAATGACTTCACTGAACAAGTCACACATGTATTATGCATCCCTGTATTTTCCAAGAGCATCCACCACTTTCAAGAAGATGGTATAATCTTTAATGACACCATGAAATTGATGAGATCCACCAATACATCAACAGCAATATTAACACCTGGTGAGGGGATGGCATGTCGGATCCATCTATTCATCAACAACAATACTAACCCCTGATGAGAGCCATGTTGATTTAGTAGGTGCTAAGAGTTTATCCAACTCCATCTTTACATTGCCAACAATGTCTAAGCCTCCCTAGGGAGGTTCATACCTGGTTGGAGCTCGTTCAACTAAGACTTGACACATCTCAATAGATAAAGGAGAATGTGCAACATTAAATGAAATGGAATTTAGAATCTAGATAGAGAAAGAGCCTGTGTTGGAATTATTGGTGTACTGTACATGTGACCACAGTCCATTCATATGTATCATTAGTGTACTTGTAATCATAGCTAAGGCCATACTTTATTCTTTTATTGTATTTCTAGGTGTGGTTAAGGTCGACCTAGTCAACTATATGTAGACTCAATAAACCTCTTGGGGAGGTTGCCCATACTTATGCAGGCCCATAACCCTCTTGGGACAATGTCCTACCCACTTGAGTGGTACAAATACACCATTCGCACTTCATTTGTAAATATATATTTTCATCATCGAGCTAAGGCTCTCTTGTACAAACACTACACCCTTAATTTTCTTGTGGTTGGTGTATTTTCTCTTTTATGTGCATCTCACTTATAGCACAGTCATGATTGGGCATCTTTCTCTATATAGAACACTCTTGCTTGGGCATCTTTCTCTCTCAAGCGCACTTTTGGTTCAGCACTAGTGCACTTCTTTAGTGCTGTTTTTTTCTCTTTTTACCTACAGGATTTTGAGTTGGCAGTTTGGTTCCATTCAATCCCCTCTTTGTTAGATTTATTTAGTTCATAATGGTCATTTAAACTATAGACAAGCTTATTAATAGTCACTTGTTGACTAAATCTAATTTGTGTTTTAGTGTTGTAATAATGACTTAAGGTATATTTAATTCATTTTAGGATTTATGCACTTATAGCTTATGTCATTCCTTTACAATAAAAGGATGTGCTCTCTTCATTTTATGAATCCAAGTAGTATTTCTCTCCTTCTTTTATGTTCCCGATTTCTTTGTGTATTCGGGTTTCTTGTAATATCATACTAAAGCCAATGAATCTTCCAAGGGTTCTATGGTGTTTGGTGGTGGGTAGGAATAGAGGGTAGAAGACAAAGGTAGTGTGCAAATAAACTTGTTAGCTAAAACACTTGTATTTCTTAATTTTCACTATATTCCAAGAACTTATAAGAATTTGCATTATGTTAGTGACATTATGACACACAACTCCCACTTGCATGTGCTTTTCAACAATCACAAATGCTACTTTGTGGATAAGGTCAATAAGAAAACATTTCTTGTTGGTATTGAAGAGTATGGGCTTTTAGGTTGGTTGATGTAGGGCAGGCAAAAGAGTATGCTCTAATGGCCGAGAGTGGTCAAAATAGCAATGAGCTTTGGCATGAAAGGTATGTTAAGATATAAGGCTACACATGTAATAAATCTATTTAAGTGACTTACGTTAGAAATTAGGGTTTTAGACATCTTGGGATTCTGGTCTCTCAAAACTCTTTATCAGAGAAAGGACCCTTGTTGTAATGTTGCACCGTACTATCTGATAATAATATTGTGTTGTGTGTTATTGAGCTCTCATGTATTTGGTAGTGTAATCTGTTGAACTCACGATTGTCGTTAGACCAAAACCTGCAAGTATTAATCTCTACCAAAATCGCCAGAGTTCAACACGTAGGCGAGTAGTCCATGTCATGAAACTCACGAGTAGCGCTGAACCCAATGTCCAACAATCTCCCCACAGCGCGAGCCGAGTGAGTTTCGAACCCTTGACCTGTTGCTCTGCTACCAATTGTTGAACTCATGATTGTCGTTAGACCAAAACCTGTAGGTATTTATCTCTGCCACAATCGCCAGAGTTAGGATCTTGGGAGGTGGTTAGTCCATGTCACGAAACTCACAGGGAGCGTTGAACCCAATGTCCAACATAACCCACTCTAGGGTTTCTCGCTTCTTCAATTTTCATAATATGGTATCAAAACAGGAGACCACCTAGGGCTATTCCATTAAGTATGTTCTTCTCTTACATTGCAAGATGATTTGGAGAATTTAAAAGCATAGGCTCGGCTTATAAACCATTTGTTGTTCTCTCAAACCGATGATCTAGCCATGCAAATTTTGTATAACCATCCCACATGATTGATCCATAATTATTTTCCATCCACCATTTTCATTCAAAACTTAGTCGTCTATACTGAAACCGCAAAGGGAAAATTGCCAAAACAAATCAAATTACGATTTAGAGAAGGAACCACCATGAGATCACAACAAATCAAGTAGAGAAGACTCGAAGAGTGGTTGTTCTTAATTGCTACCAATTAGAGGCACTGTTTCTGCTCTCAATTAAGCCGTTGTAATTGAGTCATATCTACTCAAGAGGGAGTAGCCACCGTCGAAAGTAAGAATCCAACATGTTGTCATCGTCTTCTACAATTGTCGTGACTTTTTTTAATCACACTCAAAGCCTGCCAAAGTTGATTTAACCAACCATTGGTTCTATCAAACAATTAGAGGAAGCTACGATTAGAGTAAGTTGTCCAGTCGACGTATTAAAGAAAAAGAAAAAATATAGAGAAAGCCGCCTCAAATCCACAATTTATGTAAATTTTCCTTTGAGATTCAAACTAGAGCTAAACAGTATATCTGTAATAACCACACATGAACTTCTTTATAGTATGCAACGGAACATAAAACTAAGAACCATTTACAACATCAATCACATCAATAGAAACGACACAGTCTTTTTGGGTAGAAATCTCTAGACAAAACCCAAGATGGGAAAACCGATGCAACAGTATGAAAGGAAATTTTATTAAGAAAATATGAAGCTTTTACAATATCAGAAATTTCGAGTTATGCCCTAGATGGAAAAATCAAATCACCCAAAAATTCACTCATAAAAACCTGGAAGGTGGGCACAATTCCCAATGCAGTTGTACAGCATGTTGTTGTACGACCTCCCTGTTTTACGGTCCCTCTGCATGCTCTGCTTGTCTCTCTCCTCTGTAAATTAGGGCTCCTTCATGAATTTCTACTCCTCCGTCTTCTTTGCTAAAATTCTCACACATCTTCCTTCGTCTCTGTCGAAATGCAATTGTGTGCCCTCTCCACCAATTGATCTTTCTTTTATAACTCAATGCAAAGCAAAAACCCTAATTTCACTTTTTCATAAAGTCAGTTAATAATTAGATAACTCTAATTTATTTCCCAAAGTAAACTTAGGAAAAGTAAATTAAATACAATAGATCACTTTAATTTAAGTCTTTTGCACGCAAGGGCACATGCATGCAAGAAGACCTTCCTTGTTGTCACTTTCTAACACTCCCTCTCAACGAGGAAGGGATTCTGTAGCAACCCCAACTTATCCCTTAAGTTCACAAAACTGTGTCTGCAAAGTGCCTTGGTGAAAATGTCTCCCACCTGCTCATCTGTCTGTATGTACTCCAACCGAATGGTTCCTCTCTAAACACAATCTCTCAAGAAGTGGTACTTGATATCTATGTGTTTGCTCTGGTCATGGAACACTGGATTTTTAGATAGCCTAATGCCACTCTGATTGTCACAGTGAACTACAGTAGCCTCTAGCTCACACTCGAACAACCCCTGAAAGTAACTTCCTCAACCACATACCCTCACAAACAGCCATGTTGGTTGCCATGTACTCAGCCACTGCAGAGCTCAATGCAACTGACTTCTTCTTCCTGCTGAACCAAGACACAACCCATGATCCAATGTTAAATCAGCAACCTAGAGTACTCTTCTTGTCCTCTACACATCCTGCCCAGTCAGCGTCTGTGAAGCCTGCTAACTGTACACTCCCCTTGCGCTCATAAACCAATCCATACTCCAGTGTACCTTTGATGTAGCGAAGTATGTGCTTCGCAGCAATCAAATGCACTCTCCAAGGGTCCACCATGAACTGACTCAGAGAGTTGACTGCAACGCTGATGTCTGACTGAGTGTTGACTAGATACATAAGTGATCCGATAAGCTGACGATACAAGGTAGGATCAAATCTGTTTGACCCTCATGCATCAATCTTCCTCCAGTTGGAAACTATAGGTATGGCCATAGGCTTGCAATCCTCCATCCTGAATCTCTTCAATATCTCTACTACATACTTCCCCTGTCCAATGAAGAAGCACCCATCTCTCTGGCAAAATTCCAAGCCTAGGAAGTAATGCATCAACCCAAGGTCCTTCATCTCAAACTCAACTACAAAGTTGGACTTGCAATCTCCAATCAGCCTCTCATCTCCTGTAAGAAAGAGATCATCTACATATAAGACCAGTATGAGAGGCACCTCACCTGTCAAGAAGTACAGATTGTGGTCAGCCTCACTCTGTTGAAATCCCATCTCCTGTAGATAGTTGTCTATCCTCGATTACCATGCTCAAGGTGTCTGCTTAAGCCCATAAAGAGCTTTATGTAATGTCCTCTTCTGCTTAGGCATTGAGGAACAACCCGCTAACCTATGTGATTCCTATAGGTTCAAGCAGGTATTGACAATCAAGGAATTAGCCGAAGATTGATGCCATATATAGAAGATCTAGGGCATCAATATTATATCACCATTGGGTCGAAGAGGGCCACTAGAGCCAAAGGCCACCTGCATGCATGACATCCGGGCATTATTTAATGATGCATGCACCCGATTAAGTCTCCATGCGCATGTATGCAAGTCAACTGCAAATTAGAAGATAAAGTGACCTAATTGGGTCAAAAGTTAGGGTTTTCGCAGTGGAGAGTTATAAAAGAAAGATAAAGTGAATGGAGAAGTCACTTATGTGATAATTGATTTGTGGAGTCGAATTGGAGAGCTCGGCGAGTTAAGTTGGGGTTGAGCGCATGCTCAGCTAACTGGTGTATTTCGGCAGCGAAATCTATCTGCCCTAGTTCATCATCAGGTTGGATCATCCAGGTTCAACACTAGTTCATCATCAAGTTACATTCAGCAGTTATTCCGAGAGGTTGATTATTCATCCAGCCAGAGGGTTTCACCATCACACCGTGTCACCGTGATTAGAGACAAAGCAATTCGTTTTCCTACGTACAAGGTTTAGAACTTCCGCATGCTACTTCCATCATCATCAGAGGGGTATAATAACCCTAGTGCACATCATCTGGGCTTCCAGCAGCAGCTTAATTATTATTCTAGAGCTTATATAGTTTGAGAGGAGGGTGCATTCACCTGTGGAGGACGATTTGGTGTATCTCCTTATTCCTCCAGCAGAATCCTTGCATGCTGGGACCAGTCTCTTCACCATCAGCTAATCTATATACTAGTATGTACATGCATTGATTTCTCCTATTTTATAGCATCTCAGTATTTTTCTAGGGCACATATTTGCATGCATGCAAAGTTCGGGGTTTTCCTTCCTATTTGATCAAAGAGTAAGTCTATTAGCCATCTACAGTATACACATAAACAAGAAAATATCAGTTTGGGATATTACATTGGTATCAGAGCTATTTTCCTTGCCAGCTGTGGGCATGCAAAAATTATAAATGAATCCAGGAGACCCATACAACATTACTCACAGGAGTCAGAGGTATAGAGACAGAGAAGAGGAGTTAGAGGACATAGATTTGGGGAACAGAGAGTATCAGTTTGAAAAAGGCAAAGAAACAATGGCCGATGACGATAAAATAGCTTTCAATAGTCTCATATCAGCCATAAAAGAACTCACCACTGGGCAAAAAGAGATGATGAGCACCTTCAGGCAAATGACTGAGAAGAATGGGCCCACCCCACACAATCCCTTATTTCCCAACAGTGATAGGGTATCCAACAGCAGTAGTAGGGAGCACTTACATACCAACATGCAAAGCCATCCCCATATATACAAGCCTTTCCGACCTACCATGCCTCAATTCTTAGATAGTCCAGCTGCATTGCCTCTAGCACAAGCAAAACCAGAAGAACCCATGAGTGCCTATCTGAGGGAATATAGGGCTTTAGGAGAGGACTTCCATTCAGCCATGACCTTCACTGACTTCTGCCCCTTTAAAAGTAAGAACAAACCCAAAGCTTACAATAGGCCATTCACCGAGAACTATGAGTTACAGCTAGTGTTACAAATATCGTCGATATATCGGCAACATCACGATAACTCATTGGCGATATATCGGCAATATATCGCCCCAATATTTTCCCGATTTTTTTCGCGATTTTATCGCGATATTTGCCGATTTTTTCGAATATATCGCTATATTTGCCGATTTTATCACGATATTTGCCGATTTTTTCAAATATATTGTGATTTTTTCTTTTTTGTATTTTTTAATATTTTCGAATTTTTTATTTTGTCGATATATTGCCAATGTTTGCCGACATTTTCGCCGATAAATCCAATTATTTCTTTTTGGACCCTCGGCGATATATTCGCCGACACGATATTTGTAACACTGGTTACAGTGCACCGTAGGGAAACTGACTATCCCTACCTTTGAGGGCACCCAGGGTGGCCCAGCTAGGAATTGGGTGCAGAAGTTGGATACATACTTCCAGCTCAACCCCATGATTGAGACAGATGCCATTAAATTGGCTACTTTGCATTTGGACGGAGAAGCAGATGAGTGGTGGTACCACGGGTTAGTGACACTGAGTCACAACACCATCACCTCATACACAGATTTTACACAGAGGCTCATTGAGCGGTTTGATCGGAAGGATCCAGAGGTACACTTTAGGGAGCTGGCATAGCTCAAGCAGACAAGGAGTGCAGATGCTTTTATTTTTGAGTTTCAGAGGATAGCAATCATGGTCACAGATATATCAGAGAGCAGGTTGATTATGTTGTTCATTGAGGCTCTCACTGAACCCTTACGGGGATGGGTCAAGTCTTATAGGCCCACCACCCTAGCAGATGCCATCAGACGGACTTGAGACTTGCAGGATGCAGTGCCCAAAAATAGGTTTCCTCCCAGGACCAATGTTCCTATTAAAGATAAAGAAAGGAAACCATGGCCCAAGAAAGAATGGATGGACAATGATACCCGACAGGACCTTAGAAGAAAAAAGTTATGTTTCACTTGCCAGGAACCATGGATACCAGGTCACAGATGTTCAAGAAAAGGAAAGGCCTACTACATAGAGGCTTATTCCGACAGTGAGGAGGATGAGGATTACCACGATCAGGAGCAGGGAGAGACAACAGAGATAGTTGCTTAGGGACAAGCCTCGGGAGGTACCATTGCTACCATGACAGGGGTTCCAAGATTCCACACTCTTCAGATGAGAGGTACCGTACAGGGCCACAGAGTGGGAGTACTGATAGATGGTGGGGCATCCCACAACTTCATTGATGCTGCATTGCTTAAAAAGAGAGACATTCAGACTTAGAGCTTTGATGGGTTTTCGGTAGCAGCAGTAGGTCACATCATGGAGTGTAGTCAGAGGATTCCTAAATTAAAGGTAACGCTTGGGAATTATACAGTGATAGAGACATTCTATGTGGTAGATGTACCTGACATGAATGTGGTACTAGGAGTTCAGTGGCTGTATTCCATAGGGAAGTATTCCACAAATTACCAGACCATGGAGATGGAGTTTACAGGAGCAGAAGGACAGAAGGTGGTATTGAGAGGGATGAATACCTATCCTCCCACAGCAGTGACAACACACAGGATGGAGGCAGTACTCCGACAGGGAGATATTGAGTGGGTTGCAGAGTGTATGGTTACCTTCAGGAAACCACCAGATGAGGCCACACAACATCCAGCAGATATAGAGGCCTTACTACAGAAGCACAAGGTAGTATTCGAAGACCTTCCAACAGGTCGACCTCCAGATAGAGGATTTAAGCACATTATCGAGTTAGAGGAGGGGACCCAAGCAGTTATCACCACTCCTTACAGACATCCCAAGAGGTATAAAGATGAGATCGAGAGTACAATCAAGGAACTACTCAAGATGGCATACATCAAACCTAGCTCCAGTCCCTTTGCATCTTCAGTAGTGCTAGTGAAGAAAAAGGATGGAACCTTACGCATGTGCATTGATTACATGGCACTCAATAAGAAGACCATAAAGAACAGGTATTCCATCACTAGGATTGATGAGTTAATGGATGAACTACAGGGGTCAAAGTACTTTTTCAAAATTGATCTCCGCTCAGGGTACCATCAAATTCGGGTCAGGGAACAGGATGTTCCAAAGACTGCTTTCCGCTGCCACAACGGACATTATGAGGTTCTAGTGATGCCATTTGGGCTCACTAATGCACCAGCTACTTTCCAATCATGCATGAACCACATCTTCAGGACACGGTTGCGTAAATATATTCTGGTATTCTTCGATGACATATTGATATACAGTCGGACTTGGGAAGAACATTTGAGACATCTTGATGAAGTACTTGGTATTCTACAGGAGCAGTCACTATATGCCAAAATGTCCAGTGTGAGTTCGACATGCAGGAGATGTTGTACTTAGAACATGTGATAGGTGCCAACGGGGTCCAGGTGCACTTAAAGAAGATTCGGGCAATTTTGGATTGGCCTACACCTAAAAATGTGACAAAACTGAGGGGCTTTTTGGGCCTTTGCACCTACTACAGGAGGTATGTCAGCGGATTCTCACAGATGACCGCACCCCTCACAGATCTTACCAAGAAGGGAGCATTTAGTTGGTCGGAGGCAGCACAACAAACATTCGACAAAATGAAGGAGGTAATGAGTTCATGCCCAGTATTAGCTTTACTAGACTTTTCTCAATCCTTTGTGTTAGAATGTGATGCTTTAGAAGAGGGAATTGGGGCAGTTTTGATGCAGAACAACCACCCCATTGCATTTGAGAGCAGGAAGCTCAAAGACTATGAGCGCCACTATTTGATATATGACAAAGAGATGTTAGCTATCCTCCATGCACTAACCAAGTTCAGGCAATACTTAGTAGGTGCCAGGTTCAAGGTTAAGACAGATCACAACAGCCTGAAATACTTCCTAGAGCAAAAAGAGCTAAACAAGAGACAACAGAAATGGGTAAGTAAAATTCAGGCTTATGACTTCGAGATTGAGTACGTAAAGGGGAAGAGCAATGTAGTGGCCAATGCACTTTCTAGACGACCAGCTACTTTATCCCTTATGAGCATCTTCATCAGATTGGAGGTCTCATCTTTTGGTTGAGTACTCCAAAGATAAGTTTGCTTGCAAGCTATTGGATGGACAAATTCAGGATGATAGGTACAAGGTCATTGATGATATCATATACTACAAAAACAGAATCTTCTTGGTTCCAAAGTCTCTCCTCAAGAAGAAAATCTTACAAGCATCGCATGATTCACCATTAGAAGGGCATCAAGGGTTTCTCAAGACCTATAGACAGATTAGAGAAAGGTTCTCATGGAAGGGCCTCAAGAAAGATGTGATACAACATGTGAGGGAGTGCAGCTTGTGCCAACAAAACAAAATAGAGCACATCCACCCGGCTAGTTTACTACATCCCTTACCTATTCCCGAGCAGAAATGGGAGAGCATTTATATGGACTTCATTACTGGGCTGCCCAAGGTCCAAGGCAGAGACTGCTTGTACGTAGTAGTGGACAGATTGACTAAGTTTGCTCACTTCTTTGCCATATCATCAAATTATTCAGCAGCACAGGTAGCAGAACTATTTTTCAGAGAGGTATTTAGACTCCATGGGTTACCCAAGACCATTGACAGTGACAGGGACAGCAAATTCACAGGAGCCTTTTGGCAAGAGCTTTTCCGGTTAGTGGGGACCGAGTTAGCCATGAGCACAAGTTATCATCCGCAGAGTGACGGGCAGATAGAGATTGCTAATAAATGGATTGAGGGATACTTGAGAAATTACGTATCAGGTCAACAGAGGACATGGATCAAATGGTTACACTTGGGTGAACATTGTTACAACACCACCTACCATATGACCATTAGGATGACCCCTTTCCGAGCCCTGTATGGGTATGATGCTTCCACTTTTGCAGACAGGATATTTGGCAATACCAGGGCCCCCAAGGCCAAGGAGTGGATTCAGGAGGGTCAAGATATCCTCAAGATACTCAGGGAGAACATACAGGCTGCTCAGAATCAACAGAAGATATATGCAGACAGGCACAAAGTTGAGCGCAGTTTTGAGGTGGGAGACTTTGTTTATTTACGCCTCTAGCCTTACCGACAGTCATCTCTTAAAAAGAAAGGAGCAGAAAAACTCCAACCTCGTTTCTATGGTCCATACAAGATAATTTGGAAGGTCAGAGAGGTAGCATATTAGCTAGAACTACCCCCAAAGAGCATGATTCACAACGTATTTCATGTCTCCAATATCAAGAAGGTGGTTGGTCAACAGATTGTTACATCTTCCAAGCTGCCTCCTATAACAAGGGGCAATTGGTTCTGATTCCATAGCGCATCCTAGAGGTGCGAGAGTGGAAACTAAGGAACAAAATCATCAGAGATTACCTGGTTCAGTGAAAAGATCTGCCTATAGAGGAGGCTACTTGGGAGGCAAAACAGGTATTACAGTACCCAGCTTTACAGTTGCTTGAGGACAAGCAAATTCGAGCGGGGAGGACTGTAATGTCCTCTTCTGCTTAGGCATTGAGGACCAACCCGCTAACCTATGGCAAATTCGAGCGAGGAGGACTGTAATGTCCTCTTCTGCTTAGGCATTGAGGACCAACCCGCTAACCTATGGCAAATTCGAGCGGGGAGGACTGTAATGTCCTCTTCTGCTTAAGCATTGAGGACCAACCCGCTAACCTATGTGATTCCTATAGGTTCGAGCAGGTACTGACAGTCAAGGAATCAGCTGAAGACTGATGCCATATATAGAAGATCTAGGGCATCAATATTATATCACCATTGGGTCGAAGAGGGCCACTAGAGCCAAAGGCCACCTGCATGCATGACATCCGAGCATTATTTAATGATGCATGCACCCGATTAAGTCTCCATGCGCATGCATGCAAGTCCACTGCAAATTAGAAGATAAAGTGACCTAATTAGGTCAAAAGTTAGGGTTTTCGCAGTGGAGAGTTATAAAAGAAAGATAAAGTGAATGGAGAAGTCACTTATGTGATAATTGATTTGTGGAGTCGAATTGGAGAGCTCGGCAAGCTAAGTTGGGGTTGAGCGCATGCTCAGCTAACTGGTGTATTTCGGTAGCGAAATCTATCTGCCCTAGTTCATCATCAGATTGGATCATCCAGGTTCAGCACTAGTTCATCATCAAGTTACATTTAGCAGTTATTCCGAGAGGTTGATTATTCATCCAGCCAGAGGGTTTCACTGTCACACCGTGTCACCGTGATTAGAGACAAAGCAATTCGTTTTCCTACCTACAGGGTTCAGAACTTCCGCATGCTGCTTCCATCATCATCAGAGGGGTATTATAACCCTAGTGCACATCATCCGGGCTTCCAGCAGCAGCTTATTTATTATTCTGGAGCTTATATAGTTTGAAAGGAGGGCGCACTCACCTATGGAGGACGATTTGGTGTATCTCCTTATTCCTCCGGCAGAATCCTTGCATGCTGGGACCAATCTCTTCACCATCAGCTGATCTATATACTGGTATGTACATGCATTGATTTCTCCTATTTTATAGCATCTCAGTATTTTTCTAGGGCACATATTTGCATGCAACTGCATGCATGCAAAGTTCGAGGTTTGCTTTCCTATTTGATTAAGGAGTAAGTCTAATAGCCATCTACAGTATACACATAAACAGGAAAATATCAATTTGGGATATTACACTTTATGCCGCCTGCATACATGCGTCTCCCTGTTCTCCACATCAAACCCCTCTGGATGCTCAATATACACCCCCTCCTCTATCGCTCCGTTGAGGAAAGCGGTCTTAACATCCATCTGATGGACTTGCCAACCCATCTCTGTTGCTACAAAGATAATGGTTCAAATAGAAGAATACCTGGCAACAACGGCAAAGGTCTCCTCATAGTCAATACTTTCCTTCTGTGAAAACCCCTTAGCCACGAAGCGTGCCTTGTACTTCTCCACGCTTTCATTTGCTGTATGCTTTACCTTGTAGATCCATCTGGATCCCACCACCTTTTTACCTTCAGGTCTTAGCACAACCTCCCATACCTGATTCTTCATGATTGAGTCATACTCCTCAACCATAGCCTCCTGCCACACATCATGTTGTACAGCCTCCTCAAAGTTGGAAGGTTCAAAGTTGATCAACTCTGTCATCAGTGCCATATAACTTAGTCTCTCTAGTGGTTTGCTCCATCTCATGGAGCTCTGTGGAGGACCAACCTGCCTGGAATCCTGAACTGTGGATCTAAACCACTTAGGCCTTGGCCTAGTGTCTACCTGTTGTGGTTGTTGGATATCTGTCTCCTGCTGCATCTCATCCTCCAAGTCAATGACTAAAGGATCCTGTCCACCTGACTCCCTCTGACTACCAAAACCTGTGCCTTGTGTATGTACCTATACCTGTACCTCTGGCTCCTCTTTATCCATACCTCTTAATCCACGAATCCTGTGTTGGTTGCTGCCCTGCTGGTAAGTCCATAGATCTCTGCAAGGCCCTGTCCTCATCAAACTACACATCCCTGCTCACAATGATCCTCTTACGAGCAGGTATGTATACTCTATATGCTTTCGAAGTCTCGATGTATCCAACAAGTAACCCCTTCTCTCCAAAAGGGTCCAGCTTCTTCCTAGTGTTAGCATAAACATGACAATAGCACACTCCCAAATATGCAAATGTGATTCACATCTAGTCGAGTGCCTGTGAAGACCTCCTCGAGGGTCTTCCTCCCCAAATTTGTGTGGGGACACCTATTCTGAATGTATACTACAGTCCTATATGCCTCAGCCCAAAGGAATAGTGGTAATCGTTGATCAAATAGCATGGCCTTGGCTACTCCTACCATAGTCATGTTCTTTCGCTCTACTGCTCCATTCTGTTGTGGGGTATGAGGCACAGTTTGCTCCTTCTTGATCCCCTCTGCCGAGCAATACTCCAAGAACTCTCCCCCATTGTCCGTTCTCAAGACAAGGATCTTCCTTCCTATCTGGTTCTCAACGAGAGTCTTGAACTCTCGAAACCTCTCAAAGACCTCTGACTTGGCCTTCAGGAAATAGATCCAGGTCTTCCTAGAATAATCATCAATGAAGGTCATGCAATAACTGTAACCACTAAAAGAATGGACACTCATAGGTCCACAAACATCTGGATGCACTAAGTCCAAGGGTTCCTTAGACTTGTGCTCACTCTATGGGAAAGGCTTCCTAATGTTCTTCCCCAAAGCACAATCCCTGCAATGGTTATGCTTCTCCTCCTGTACCTAAGGAACTCCAATGACTGCATGTCTCAAGTGCCTCAATGTCCCATGGTGTAAGTGTGCCATCCTCCTATGCCACAACTCACCTTGACTGTTGTCGCTACTGACTAGAGCCTTTGCAGGCTCAAAGTGTAGTCTATACACTTTCTCGCTCCTAATCCCAATCACTCGGTCCAAGCTCCTATCTAACCCCTTGGGCCTGATATACACTCTATGGTCTCGGAATTTCAACGAAAATCCCTTGTCCTTCAGAGTGGAGACTGATATGAGGTTCTTGGTTAACCTTGGAACATATAACACATCAGGAAAACTGAGGGGTTTTCCAAACTCCCTCTGAAATGAAACAATGCGAACTCCCTACGCCTGATACCGCGCATCATCACCCAGCTCAACATGGATACCTATTCCACCCTCCCGCAAGTCCTTGAAGAATCTCCTATGCCCAACCATATGACTAGATGCTCCACTGTCTATGTACCAAATACTACTGCTTGCGGTGCTTTCCATGCAAGCTATCAAGCAAAATTCCTCATCGAAGTTCCTACTGAAATCCTCCACCTCTGTATATCCGAACATCTAAGTGTTGCTCTTCTTCTTCCTGTCTGGGCATTGGGAGGCAAAGTGTCCCTGCTTATGGCAGATAAAACACTTGACTCTTGACATGTCAAGGTTTTTCTTACCACCCTTCTTCCTCTTTTCCTTACCCTTACTCTTCCCTGTCAAGGCTAGATCCTCCTCATCCACAATATGTGGGGAATTACTGGATGAGCATGATCATTTACCCATGCAAGTCTCCTCCTGCACAAAGTCATCCCATAGTCTCTGCCAATTAGGGAGCTTCTCCCTAGCCACAACACCCTTTACAAAGGTGTCCCATGGCCTAGAGAAGCCATTGAGGGCTATACGAACTAGCTCCTCATCCTCAGTGTTAGAGCCAACAGCTCCAAGTTCGTCCCTGATCTGTGTGAGCCTTGTGAGATAAGGCACCACTCCTTCTCCCTTGGCCATCTTGGTGTTGCGCATCCTCTCTTGCAACACCATCTTCTAGTTTTCATTATTGCTCTGGTACAGACTTTCCAAAGCCAACCACATCTCTGATGCGGTCTTCTTCCTGGAAAGGTGAGGGACTATGTGGTCCTTCACCCCATCCAAGATGATCAACATGGCTCTGGAATCAATCTTCTTCCAAGCTACCAAATCGATCGGATCTGTGGGTGCAACCTTCGTGGAGTCAATGTGCTCCTCTGCATCACCGACATCCAGGATCCTTGTGACCTTTCTTTCCATGTATGAAAGTTCCGAGCACCCTAGATTCTATCCTCAACTCTCAATTGCACAGCCATACTGAAGTGTACCTGCCAAACCCTAGATCTGGAATCTATATTTGTGTCTTCAATAGATTTGCCCTGATCTATATCTGTTGCTGCAAATCTCTCAGCTTTAGCTCACCAGAGCTCTGATACCATGTAAATTTTCCTTTGAGATTCAAACTAGGGCTAAATAGTATATTTAAATTTAACTGAAATAACCACACATGAAATCCCTTACAGTATGCAACGGAATATCAATCATCAATCACGTCAATAGAAACAACACAGTCTTTTTGGGTGGAAACCCCCAAACAAAACCCAAGATGAGAAAACCAGTGTAGCAGATAATATTCCACGCAAACCATAAAGAAGTTGACGCCGCCTAAAGTATAGACTCGTGAAGGTATTAAAAACCCTAGTCGTGGTTTGATGAGTATGAGTCGCCATGTCTACAATTTGAAAACTTGGGAAACAAATGGTGAACCATATATTGTCAAGAAAAGAGCTAATTATTATGTGTTGAAGATTGATGGTTTTAGTCAAAGATTTTTTATGATGGGTCACACAGCCCATGCTATCAAGTTTATCAAAGGAGAACCACCGAATATTGCTCGTGGTATTGACCTTACTGAAGAAAACTTGATTTATGCATTCCAAGAAGTCGGTGCTTTGAAGACATAAAGGGACCAATTAATAGCTCAATATGAATGGTTGCTCAAGTAGTTCAGTAGCTGTGGATCTAGGGAATAATCCGTCATTGGTTGACATGCATGTGGATTGTAGTCTACTAGTAAGGTTATGTGACATGCATGTGGATTTTTGTCCAGTAATTGAATTCGGGAGATCTGTGATTCAGGAATTTGGAAACTTGGGAATTCAACTCAGGAGCTACACCTTTACAAGGGTTACAAGGCAGCTTGACGAAGCTCAACCTGGTTTAGGACCTGTCTTTAGAGAACAAGCTTCTAAAGAATTTCTACCTTTGTTTTGTTTTCAGTTTGTGTTTTCAATTAGTATATGTATTTGATTTCAGTTTGTCATCTTCCAGTAATGTATGCCTGATGGGGGGGTGTTAAGATATAAGGCTACACATGTAATAAAATCAATTAAGTGACCTAGGTTAAAAGTTAGGGTTTTAGTTGTCTTAAGGTTTTAGATGTCTTAGGGTTTTGGTCTCTCAAAACTCTTTATAAGAGAGAAGACCGCGTTGTAATGTTGCACCGTACAGTCTCATAATAATATCATGTGTGTTATTGAGCTCTCATGTGTTTGGTGACATAACCCACTCTAGGGTTTCTCACTTCTTCGGTTTTCGTAAAAAGGTATGGGCATTTGAATTTGAGATCTATTTCTTATTGGGCTAAAGAAAGTTTGGTTGACGGAATTGGAAAGGAATTTGTAAAGCATGTCAAAGCTAGTAAGCAGCACAAGACTCTGTTTGAAGAAGGGCAACCTCGGAGACGAAAGGAAATTCTTCAATTGATCCATCTTGACATTTGTGGACCAACGAAGAGCATCATTCTACGGTGCCAATTATTTTGTTGATTGTAGATAAATTTTCTTGGAAGATGTGGGGGTGTATTTTATGAAGTTGAAATGAGATGTGTTTAATAGGTTCAAGAAGTTCAAAGCCTTCGTAGAAAACCAATCAAGGAATAGCATTAAAGTCTTTCAATCTGATAATGGCTTAAACTTTTGCTCTAAGGATTTTCTTGATATCTCTAGTCTAGGCATTCAAAGGAAATACACCACACCCTACATTCCACATCAATATGGAGTGGTAGAGAGGCAAAATTGTACCATTATTGAGATGGCTAGGTGTATGTTAGAAACATGTACTCACATGCACAATAGAATAATGGTTCCATGCTATTGGAAGTAGTATTATCAGGACCAGCCCAGCCCAGTTCACAGTTTGTATGTATGGTCCAAACAGGACCCCAAATCAGAAACAAGCCAAAAAAAGCCAGGTCTAACCCGAATCAAACCCCACCCAAACACATTTTTGCCCAAAAAACTATAACAAAAAGGCAAAGGAAGAAGAGAGCCCTCCATGGAATGCACCATGGAGAGTTTGCTGACAAAATTTGGAGATGAAGAATTGTGATGGATGGACTTGAAGTCACATGCAACACCAGAGGTTCCAAGCACTAGTGATGTCCCTAGAGGATCAAGGCCAAAGGATGAGGCGTAGGGTGGTGATGAAGATTTTGATGAATCATGATATGTTGTCGTAATTTGTAATTTTGTTGAAGCTTTTGGTATGACAATTTTTGGACTCTAGAGGCCATTTAGAGCCTCAATGATTATGTATTCTGGTTCAGATATGTATCACTCTATGCCATTTTGCTATATTCACCCTTAAATGTTATATACATGAGCAAACTTTGAATATATGGTGTCTTTATGGAGATCTGTCTGTGGGCAGCGGATACGCTTTCCTGGTATGGGCTCGTTTGGGCAAGCTGTTGGGACAAAGCTTCTTGGAACATAGCAAGTATAAACAAACATGTGCTAATACACATTTAGGAACAGTATGAATATCAGGCAATGATGGAACGACACTGAGAGAAGCATGTGCATATGTCTCGCAGGGATGCTAGCTGCGTCAACTCGATCTGTAACCTCTGCGACTTCCCATCTCTTTGGTGCCTTTGCCCGAGGGACGTATGTTGGCTCTATTTGCATTTGCATTGATTTACATGTACATATATTTTTTATAAAAATTTACATATTTATGTATTTTTTAATCGACCAGTTCTTCAACCTGGTTTTACTCCCAGTTATAGTCAGGTTCAAGATTGTCTTTGCCAGTTACAGTTCCGATAATTCTGATCGGGAAGGGTGGGTTTATTTAAGGCTGTTGTTAGTGGAGCCTACAAACTATTCAGATTAAGAAAGTAAAAAATATTTTCCTCTTCTTTTTTGTTAATGTTGGGCCACAGTAAGGGACTCCCAAACATCCCTTGCAAAGGACATGCTTGCCCATCCACTAGATACTGGACAACAGGGGGCAATAGGGATGTAATCTCCAGCCCATAGGGATGCAATACCGTAAAACACTGTTCATTTTCCAGTATGAGAAAAAAATTGCTGCAAATCCAAAAAAAATTGCATCACTGAAGATTCAAGTATGATTATGTGCAAACATAGATTATGGAAAATTATTATGTTCAGCACTACTACAACCTAATAACAATAATCAAACATGAATAAAATAAGAGTAAAGCTGAAACTGCCATAAATTGCTTGAAATGTGATCTGTTTTGGACCAAATAGTTTGCAGCATCCTGAAAATGATTTCACATCTTCAGGGTGATCTCAAAACATTTCAGTTGGTTTTAGGGAAACCTAGCAGAAAATAACTATAACAGGAAAAACTATTTTGAAGCTAATGTACAATTTTGAACAGGATAAAAATAAATACAGCTTACCTTCAATCCAGCTAACCTAGCATAATTCACAGCTACAACAAGATCACTGTCTGTAGCAAGTAAAACTTTATCACCTTCATCATCCTCATACTGCAATCAAAGATCACAAGTTAGACACAAAATTACATCTTGCAAATTAAGATCAAATAAAAATACGTAAATAAACTTTATTGCTCCAGTTCCATCAAGTTTTAGAGATGCATGGAGGAAAACACAGGGATATGTGGAGAGAGCCTCCAAATTTCAGGGGATGTCACAGGGGATGTTGGGGTCTCCAACACAAGGGACACTACCCCAAATATTAAATTTATAAAAAATACAAAAATTAATATATAAATACTAGTATAAATAATTTTATGCATGATGAATCACACATTTATACAATTAAAGCAACAGCATCCACGCTCTAATCAGCAATTAGTTAGACAATTTGAAACTTAGTAATCAAAATAGGAGAATCATTGGAAAAACATTGAAGACCAAATCAAAATAGGAGAATCATTGTAAAAACATTAAAGACCAAATCAAAATAAAAAACAAAGACACATCATCTAAATAAAATACAATGATGCATCATCTAATTACATCTATCATCGGTTAAATCGTAAAGGGTCAAGATTGTCATAACAAAAAATAACAAAAAGGAAAAGAAATAAAAGAAGCTTCAAGCCACTACTTGATCCTCTGCATCTATGTGCTGTTGGAGACTATCAACTTCATATATGGGATGCGATGACAGTCATGTTCAATCTTGGTCCTCTGCATCTATGCACTGTGGGAAACTATCAACTTCATATATTGGATGCAATAAGGCAAGAACACTGGGACGTGTCAAGAGAGCGTCCAAATTTCAGGGGATGTCGGGGTCCCCAACATAAGGGACGCTAGCCCAAATATAAAATTTATAAAAAATACAAAAAATTAATATAAATATTAGTATAAATTATTTTATACATGATGAATCACACATTATACAATTAAAGCAACAACATCCATTCTCTAATCAGCAATTACACAATTTGAAACTTAGTAATCAAAGTATGAGAACCATTGTAAAAACAATTACGACCAAATCAAAATAAAAAACAAAGATACATCATCTAAATAAAATACAATGATACATCATCTAATTACATCTATCATCAGTTAAATAGTAAAGGGTCAGGACTGTCATAACAAAAAGGAAAAGAAATAAAACAAGGTTTAAGCCACTACTTGATCCTCTTCATCTATGTGCTGTAGGAGACTATCAACTTCATATATGGGATGCAATGACAGTCATGTTCAATCAGCCACCGATTGGTCCTCTGCATCTATGTGCTGTGGGAAACTACCAACTTCGTATATGGGATGCAATGACAGTCAGCACCTAGTTTAAATTTAATTATTGGTCTAACTTTTCCAGTCAAAAAAACGAAAAATTATTTATGTTTCTCCGAGTTTTCATCGAAAGAATGCTTTCTAGGCTTGAAAATTGAAATGCACTCGGAATATGTGAGAAAATCCTTCTTGTCCACAAGTTTTCTTTGTTTGAAAGCTCGTTGTTCACAAAATCCAACTTCAACATCATTTGAATTAAAACTAACATGCTGTAGGCAAGAAACAAAGAATTACGTCTCTGCTGTTTATATTTTGTGTTTTACGAGGACATGCCCCTGTATGGGGCATCCCAGAGTACCTCTAACTACTGGGAACATCCCATTTTCACAGAGGATGTCCCCAGTGAAATCCCCAACTATGAACACCTCCCCAACACCCATGGCCGTGTCTTGTGGAACACTCAAAATTTTGTTGTAGAAACTGTGCAGAGTTTAAACCAATTGGGAACACAGTAATGTTTAACTACAACTGTTTTAACGCATGAAATACCAAAATCATCTATTGGGTGATTGCATCCTTTCCTTCAAGCTCCTAGCATTTAATGAAATCTTTTACAATAGAAAAATGAATACCAGAATCTGAGGCAGATGAGCCCGATCAATGTCATCTCCCACTCGCTGAATGACTGCAGATATGAGCTCTGTCAAACTCTCTGTGCCTATTTCCACATCAGAGAATGATCTCAGTTCACAACATATCAAATCTCGCCTGCATTAACAATTTGAGGAACTTTTCCCCCAATACAATCAATGCATTCTGCACATGCCACATACCACAGTTAAACCTATGAACCCGCCCTTTTCGATCCTCTAATTTAAAGCCAAAAGGATTTCCTAGGCCAAGAGATGGATAGCCAGCTTTTGCCATTTCTGTTGTCTCGGAAGCCATCCTTGCGGATGCATCACTGCATACCAAATTACCAATTTATCCATGAGGATAGCAAACCAGTCAATTTTATTACTTTCTACAACAAAATAAAGCTTTTCACTCCAAGTGCCATACCTGTGAGAGTCATCATAATCCTCCGTTGGCTCTAATGCCAGAGCTGAATCCCAAAACTTCTGCATCATTGAACTTGTCATATCATTTCCAACTGCTCCAGAGCTTCCCACCTAATCATTTAATTGTGTTTAATTATATAGTCCATGAAAAGACTTCTGGGCAAGAAGCAATTCCATAGAGTACTAGCCATTTTCAATACCTAGCCAACTTAGTAAAATACAAATGAAATGCTTGCATAAGATCAAGATGTGTTAGCTCCTTTGCGACAAGTTAATTTTTATCCACGTAACCAGAATGAGTGGAAATGTTCGTTGTTACATAAACTCTTAATGACAAGATGAAAAAATATGTTTCTAGCAATATTATCAATGTGAAGGAGCGACAGGAACAGCTTCAAACAATAACAAAATAAGTTGGACAATGTATCCTGCCCGGCTAATATAAATATATAAAGCTACAGAACATACTTGGAACAAATGAGTGTGTGGCTGTGGTTTACTATAAATTTGATCCTGAAATGAAATCCCAATTGAACCTATTACAAGCTTAATCAAAATTTAACACTCTCCAAAAATGGAAAAGTTTAATGTCCACAAGTTTAATTGAAAAGAAAAAGAAATGATGAAATCAAATTTTGCTTATGATAGAATATGATAATTGCAATAAGGTGAGATTGCGACCTTCAACACAAAAACACATTTAATTGTTAAATGTTTTTGATATTTAAGCTGCGTGTTTCAAATGTACAAATACTTGTTGGCAATAGTAGACTAAATATTACCAGCATAGATCCAACTCCACATCTATCAAGTGCCAAAAGGGATCAAATCCCTTTAAGTGCAGACCTTTCCTCAAATTTTGCACTCTAAAATTGGTTTGCACCTCAAAGAATTTGAAGTTTGAACCCTCTTGGCACTTAATAAATGCAGAGATAAGATGGGATCAATGCTGGTTTATTTTATTATAGTGATCCCTTTCTTTAATTTTTTATTTTTCATTTTTCTGAGATCACTTTGTTTAATTTGATTTATTAATGTTACAGCCGTCACATTTGGTTGTAGATGCACCTAATTATTTTGGGAAGTACAAATCCAATATTAAAGAGAAACAACAAAAAAGAACATTAATATTTTCTATCATCATTATTATTATTACTTTAATTTTAGTTTTATAAAATATTATATTGGACCAACAAATTGGACATGGGAAGTATAATTTAACATGGATCTATTTCATAATTATATTTGTGTTCACCTAATTTAATATATATCTTGTTTTCTTTTTCTTTTTTTGAAAAATACTTCTATTCACATAAACTTATTCACAATAAAAAAGCTAGCAGTGGAAGGGTATATACAATGCCTAACCTAACCGCATCCTGAAGCTGATTAGAGCAGAAATAAAATCAAAATATACAATAGGATCCAACTTTTTGGTATCCTTTATTAACCAGGCACCCTTGGCTAGTAAGCGATGGCCTACCTCATCTTTCCAAAGCGAAATAAAATCTGAAACGGAACTACTATCTTGACCAAAAACATACTTGCACCTGAGTTTCCATAGCACGAACAAAGCAGCTATCTGCAAGCAATGCCACAAACCGAGAATGAATCATGTACTAGGGAATAGTCATCTCCAAGTATAGCTGCTCTCCAAAAACGTTTGTTTAAGAACAGCTTGGAGTGTTGCTCCTCCACGAATCTTCAACAGTCTCTAGCAAATTTACACTCCCAAAAGATGTGTTTAACTATCTTTGATCTCTGGCACACAAGGCACAAACCATCCGAGAGGCCAAACTTAGCCAACCAAGCCTTGGGTGGAAGCCCCTGATAGATCACCAAGCAAACAAACACCCGCAACTTATAGGAAAGCCGCACTTGTTAAGTTTTATATGTTGCTATAGCTTAAGTCCTAACTTCATAAGCATTTAATACATTTTCACAATAACAACATAAAGAAGATCTCTTAAAGAAACACAATCACAAGGTACGCAACAATTTACCCTGGGAAACACAAAAGGGAAAAACCCAGCAAAACTTCCTCAATATAGCTCCAAAATGCAATGCCCAAAGAATAAGGTCTCATAAGAGAGAGAGACCAAACCCTAGCATAAGAGCCAAAACACCAAAGACACTTCTCCTCCTCCTCTGTCCTTCCTCTTAATCTCTCTTGCGCAATACATGAGTGAGTGTGTGTACAAATGAGGGAGGGCGCCTCCCTATTTATAGTTATACTAATCAATGAACTAACTTTTTAACCTAACTGGGCCGACCTATCAAAATGACAGTGCCAACCTAACCTAGGAAAACTCAAAATAATCTTTATATTTTTTTTTCCTAGGTATTATCGGTCCGACTTACAACGAAGTGTTTACATCATGACTTTTACATTACCTTTTACATTAATGACATCTGTCGAAGGAGGAATAATCATAATAATGTAAAGTACAAATAGAATATTCTTCAAAGTTACATTATTTCAACAGCATCGACCAAACATTGTGTAACCAACAAATCCACCGCACCTCTAGATCTGACAAAACCCATTTTGGGTTGAGTACCAACGAAAGGGGATGACGTCAATGTAGAGTTGCATACATACAGCGAGAATCATACTACAACAACAGGATACCAAAGCTCCACTACCAATCTCTCTGGAAAGGCCATGGCATATCAATGTTCATTTTGAACAAATCTAATATAAGGAGATAAGCTTGTAGCTTCATGATCACTGGGTGATCCGAGCCCAACAGCCCAAATTCCTAAGCAAGCAGTCTCCACGACTTCCATGAGCGAGCCTTATAATCCCAAAGATCACGTCAATGAAAAATACCCTTCGGACCCGGTCATCTTGCCTGGAATTGCGACAACTCTGCAATGCAGATCCCCTGGTCCTGCCAACACCAAATTGGTCGAGACACAATGTCCCACCCAACTCTACTGGCCTCCCACTGCCCTCAATCCAACCTAGCCACCAACCTCCATGCCGTCCAAATACTCCCGAAGATAATAGAGCCACCAACCTAAAACATAGAGGGCGAGGAGATAATGTCACATACTCCATATCTACCTCATATCCTCCACTAGTTCTGAGCTATTAGAATTCAGTGTAAAATGAGAACCTGCCATGGTGTTTCACCCTCGATACATCGAACCACCCACTTTGCTGACAAAATGTCGCCCTGCGTGGCCGCATCAATCAATCCTAAGCCCCCCCCTGCCCCCGCATCCTTGGGATAGTGCAAACAACCCAAGAAGCTAAGCGAAAACCTCTATCTAGCACCCCCATACTTCGACCAAAGATAAGCATGTAGAATATTCTCCAATTGCTTGAACTCCGCATTGTTGGGAAACCACCATGACACATAATACACATGAGAGACCAACTACTGTCAGCTTCCCTGCAAAAGGAGACCAACTACTGTCATCTTCCCTACAAAAGGAAGGTCCTTGTAATGCCATACATGCAACCTGCTCTGAATTATCTACAAGAACCAGCCCCACATAGACACTAGGGATAGGCATGTTCCAAACGGAATACAAAGGTATCTAACAATCACCCCAATTCGAATAAAGGACCAAACCTCAGGAATCCAAGTTGGGGACAAATCAACTCCAATCAACCAAAAATTTGTTTTGTGAGGATTGGTGATGGCAAAATGGTGTTAAGGCCTTGTCCACCGAGGCCTACTCGATGCTAACAAAGAGAAGGGAGTCGTCGACAAAATGGTTATTGACCATTTTTTAACCATCTGGAAGAGAAATCCCTCTAATGTGTCCAGCAACCTGTGCATCCTCCAACAAGTACCTTGAAGCATTTGTTGTCAACACACATAAGTATAGAGCCAAAGGGCATCCCTTCCTAATAGAGCGATGTAGACTGATCCGAGGGAACAAAGCCTTCTTGACAGCAAAAAGGAAAAGGCATTGGAGAATAGACAACACCCAAACAGGTCAACACCACTGCAATGAACAACCAATCCACCTAATCATAAGCTTTGTCAAAATCAATCTTGAGCATCATGCACTATTGCCCTATCTCGGGAGCCCACTCCATAGCCTTCCATGCCAAGACTATTGTATCCAAAATTAATCTCCCTTGCACAAAGCCTGACTGCTCTTAACGCACCACGTAACTACTAGCCTAGCCTCTGCTCTTACCCTTAGCACTAAACCCTTGGCCATAACCTTATAAGAAACCAAGAGGACAGTGATGGGACGCCAACTACCAATGGAATCATGCACCCCATTCTTGGGGATTAGCTACAAGAGGCACTAGAAGACATCCATAAGGGAAGGTCCGAAGGAGTACATTGCTCTTGATTCAGAAGGGAGAGTTAAAAGGAAGGTTGTAGTAGAGAAGGTGCTAGGGCTCCGTAGAGCGGATGGCTCCCTTACTGAGGATGTGACTGAGATACGAAATATGTTCAATGACCCATTTTTAAGCCATCTTTTCACCTTGTTCCTTATCCGATGGTGTCTTGGCTTCCAATGATGCTTGTTGTGGAGTGGTCCCCTGCAATGTTTTGACTGCCGACAAGACATATAAGAGCAGAGTTTGACGCAAGAAGAGCTACATGCAACTCTCATGTATTTGAAAAATGGAAAATCTTCAAGGTTGGATGGTCTGCCTTGTGAGTTTTATAAGTCTAATATAAATAGTTTTTTAATTTTGAATCTATATTGTATATATTTTTAATATTAATTAATTTTTTTGAGCCAACATATATTACAAACATGACAAATCTCACCCATTTAAGCTGTAGAAAACGCCTCCAACAAATTCACAAGGATTTATGATATGCATAATATTACCAACAATTCACATGTTGTGGGCCAATTGGGGTTGTGGATAGGAAAAGTAAGTGAAATCGAGAATGGGATCGCAGCTAGGGTTTCCCTAGCTACCGACCCAAAAATATTTTTAGATCTGGTCGTTGCTTGAGTTTATTTGCATCGTCAAAACTAGATCCTTGTTGCTGCCACCCATAACCTTCTAGATTGTTGTGGAGTTTAGAATTGAGCTTGTTGTGCATTAATGCTCGGGGATACTCATGCACCATTGTTGCAAACTAAGATCCAGAACCAGATCTACTATCACGCTAGCATATTGTGGATGTTGCCACCCTCTTGAGCCCAAGGCATAATGGGTATGGAGGAGACCATCCAAATTAGAGGCATTTAAAACCCTTGTCAACACTCTTAATCCGTCCTTAGTAACTGTCCGCAAGAAATTTGTTAAACAACTTGAGGAAATACCACAATTAGTCTTCCTTCTGAGGAGTCGTAAAGAAAAGCCCTTTTACTGTCTGAAAGAGCACCGATCAGGAAATTCTCGAGACTCTAGCCTAGCTCCAAAGCAATTGAAGCATGGACAACTGAATTTTGGATCCCCAAAATTCAAAATCAGGTATCCTTTTTTACTACAGGGCGAGGGGTTTTTGTTTTTTTATTCCCAAATAAGGAAGCCTGAGATTTGATATTTTGGTCTGGACCATACTTCATGGGTTCTCAAGGCTTGTATTTAGCTCCCTAGTCTCTCGATTTTAATCCAGAGTAGGAGATAACCACAGTACCTATGTGGGTTAGATTGCCTCACCTACCCCTAATCTTTTGGGATGAAGGCACTCTCAAGGATATTGGGAATAAGTTAGGAAGATATATTGACAAATTAGAACCAAAGGGGAACCTATTTTCTTGTGTGTGAATTTGTGTTGAAGTTGAACTATGGACGGGTCTGCCAGAAGTTTTGCAGATCAATATGGAGGGCTAGCGTCACAAGCAAACACCTAGATTATGAGTAAATTCCTTTTAAATGCAATCTTTGCCATATCTATGGACACTTTGCCAAGAATTGTCCTAAACTGCATCCAGCCACTTGTCCCCAACAGGATATAAAGGAGGCCCATAATGGGAACCATAAAACAAAACATCAGGGCCCTTCTAACACAAAAAACAAGCTATCAGTCAGTTAAGTCCAGAAGATGAAGCTCTCTGCATAAGGAAGTACAGAATTCAAAGGTATTTGCGTGTTGAAGACCCCAAACTGATTCAAAACAGATCTGAAGTCATGGGTAATTTAGAGGAAAAGGTAGTGGGAAGTAATGAAGGAAAATTAGTCTTAAGGGAGGATAAAGAAGAAGAGGAGGAGGAAGTTGCAAATGCAGAAGAAGGAGAAGAGGATGAGGAAGTCAAGGACGAAGATGTTGAAGAAGAAACGGAATCCAAGAGTGACTCCAAGGATTCAGAGCGCAATTTAGAGGTAGCAGCAAAGGAGGATGAGGTGGTTCATGTTTCCACAAATAATTCAACATCTCTTTCCAACACTAAAGTTTTAAAGAAAATAAGCAAGAAGAGGAAGAAATGATGGACATTTCCATTGCTAAGTGAGTGTAATGTCCTCTTCTGCTTAGGCATTGAGGACCGACTCGCTAACCTATGTGATTCTTGTAGGTTCAAGCAGGCACTGACAGTCAGGGAATCAACTGAAGACTGATGCCATATACAAAAGATCTAGGGCATCAATATTATATCATCATTGGGTAGAAGAGGGCCACCGGAGCCCAAGGCCACCTGCATGCATGACATCTGAGCATTATTTAATCATGCATGCACTCGATTGAGTCTCCATGCGCATGTATGCAAGTCAACTGCAAATTAGAAGTTAAAGTGACCTAATTAGGTCAAAAGTTAGGTTATTGGCAGTTGAAAGTTATAAAAGAAAGATAAAGTGAAAGGAGAGGACACTTATGATTATTGTTGATTTGGAGCTTTTTGAGTAGCAGCACAATGTGCGGCCACGACAGTTGGGGTTGAAGACGGTGTCTTCAGCTAATGAGGTTTCAGTAGTGAAATATCTGCCCTAGTCTCCTTCAGGGTAGACCATCCAGGTCCACCATCCGCTCTTCATCTTATTCATCCAGATACAGTTATCCGGTACCCATCAGAAGATTGTTTGCAGGGACACGTGTGTAGTCGTAGGGGGGTTTTAGCTGGAAAACCCCAAAGCATTTGCTGGGTCCTCAAATCTTTGTTTATCTTCGAAATACTGGCACCATTCTCATCATCAGTATCATCCTTCAGTACCAGGTGATTATCAGCTTCCAGTTCGCTCACCTGGAGCAGTTCTCATCAGTTTTGTGTCGCTGGGGGGCGAGTAGCTAATCAGCAAATCAATTCGCTAGCCTGCCTAGAGAGCTTAGAACTTCTGCATGCTTCAGGCAATCTCTTCGGCACGGGAAGACTATCCTTCCTGCAAATTATCATCTGCATCAGACCATTCCTTTATTGAAAACATCATCTTTAGTTGATTGAGGGGTTCATGCTGTTGGGGTAACACCAGAGGCAAGGAGCACCAGTTCTTCACCAGATTAGTTCTTAATGCATGTGTATTATCTCTGGAGCATTATCAGCCGCATTATCAATGGTAAGTGTTGATCCGTCACCATAAAAATCTCTGCCCTAGTTAGCTATAAAATAGGGCCATTTGCCCGACACTTTGCATGCAAGTTTATTTTCAGTATTATTGTAAATCAGGAGGCTTAAGCAAGCCCTAGTATAGAAAACAATGGAATATCCGCATCTAGGATATTACAATGGTATCAGAGCTATTTTCCTTGCCAGTTGTGGGCATGCAAAATTATAAATGAATTCAAAAGACCCATACAACATTACTTACCAAAGACAGAGGAGTAGAGACAGAGAAGAGGAGTTAGAGGGCATAGATTTGGGAAACAAAGAGTATCAGTTTAGAAAGGGCAAAGAAACAATGGCCGAGGATGATAAAACAGCTTTCAACAGTCTTATATCAACCTTCAGGCAAATGACTAAGAAAAATGGGCCCACCCCACACAATCCCTTATTTCCCCAACAGTGATAGGGTATCCACCAGCAATAATGCAGAGCACTTACATACCAACATGCAGAGCCATCCCTATATAGACAAAGCCTTTCCAACCCACCATGCCTCAGTTCTTAGATAGTCCAGCTACAGTGCCTCTAGCACAAGCAAAACCAGAAGAATCCATGAGCACCTATCTAAGAAAATATAGAGCTTTAGGAGAGGACTTCCATTCAGCCATGACCTTCACTGACTTCTGCCACTTTAAAAGTAAGAACAAACCCAAAGCTTACAATAGGCCATTCACCCAGAACTATGAGTTACAGCGCACCGTAGGGAAACTGACTATCCCTACCTTTGAGGCCACCCGGGGTGGCCCAGCCCGGAATTGGGTGCAGAAGTTGGATACAAACTTCCAACTCAACCCCATGATTGAGACAGATGCCATTAAATTGGCTACTTTGCATTTGGACGGAGAAGCACATGAGTGGTGGTACCACGGGTTAGTGACACTGGGTCACAACACCATCACATCGTACCCAGATTTTACACAGAGGCTCATTGAGCGGTTTGATCGAAAGGATCTTGAGGTACACTTTAAAGCGTTGGCACAGCTCAAGCAGATAGGTAGTGCAGATGCATTTATTTCAGAGTTTCAAAGGATAGCAGTCATGATGACAGATATATCAAAGAGCAGGTTGATTATGTTGTTCACTGAGGCTCTCACTGAACCCTTACAGGGATGGGTCAAGTGTTATAGGCCCACCACCCTAGCAAATGCCATCAGCTGAACTAGAGACTTACAGGATGCAGTGCCCAAAAATATGTTTCCTTTCAAGACCAATTTTCCTGTTAAAGATAAAGAGAGAAAACCCTTCCAGAAAGAATGGCCCAAGAAAGAATGGATGGACAATGATACCCGACAAGACCTTAGAAGAAAAAAGTTATGTTTCACTTGCTAGAAACCATGGGTACCAGTTCACAGATGTTCAGGAAAAGGAAAGGCCTACTACATAGAGGCCTATTGCGACAGTGGAGAGGATGAGGATTACCAAGATCAGGAGCAGGAAGAGACACCAGAGACAATTGCTGAGGGATAGGCCTCAGGAGGTACCATTGCTACCATGATAGGGGTTCCTACATTCCACACTCTCCAGATCAGAGGTACCGTACAGGGCCACAGAGTGGGAGTACTGATAGATGGTGGGGCAACCCACAACTTTATTGATGCTGCATGGGTTAAAAAGAGAGACATTCAGACTGAGAGTTTTGATGGGTTTTTCAGTAGCAACAGCAAGTCACACCATGGAGTGTAGTCTGAGGATTCCTAAATTAAAAGTAACACTTGGGAATTATACAGTGATAGAGACATTCTATGTGGTAGATGTACCCAACATGAATGTGGTACTAGGAGTTCAATGGCTGTATTCCATAGGGAAGTATTCCACAAACTACGAGACCATGGAGATGGAATTTACAGGAGCAGAGGGACAGAAGGTAGTATTGAGAGGGATGAATGCCTACCCTCCTATAGTAGTGACATCGCACAGGATGGAGGCAGTACTCCGACAGGGAGATATTGAGTGGGCTGCAAAGTGTATGGTTACCTTCAGGAAACCACTAGCTGAGGCCACACAACATCCAACAGATAAAGAGGCCTTACTGCAGAAGCACAAGGCAGTATTCGGAGACCTTCCAGCAGGTCGACCTCCAGATAGGGGATTTGAGCACATTATTGAGTTAGAGGAGGGGACCCAAGCAGTTATCACCACTCCTTACAGACATCCCAAGAGGTATAAAGATGAGATAGAGAGTACAATCAAGGAACTACTCAAGCTAGGGTATATCAAACCTAGCTCTAGTCCCTTTGCATCTTCAGTGGTGCTAGTGAAGAAAAAAGATGGAACCCTATGCATGTGCATTGATTACAGGGCACTCAACAAGAAGACCATAAGGAACAGGTATCCCATCCCTAGGATTTATGAGTTGATGGATGAACTACAGGGGGCAAAGTACTTTTCCAAAATTGATCTCCACTCAGGGTACCATCAGATTCGGGTCAAGGAACAGGATGTCCCAAAGACCGCTTTCCGTTGCCACTACGGACATTATGAATTTCTAGTGATGCCATTCAGGCTCACTAATGCACCAACAATTTTCCAATCATGCATAAACCATATCTTCAGGACGCAGTTACGTAAATATATTCTGGTATTCTTCGACGACATATTGATATACAGTAGAACTTGGGAAGAGCATTTGAGACATCTAGATGAAGTACTTGGCATTCTACAAGAGCAGTCACTATATGCCAAAATGTCCAAGTGTGAGTTCGGCATGCAGGAGATGTTATACTTAGGGCATGTGATAGGGGCCAACGGGGTCCAAGTGCACTTTAAGAAGATTCGGGCAATTTTGGATTGGCCTACACCTAAAAATGTGACAGAACTGAAGGACTTTTTGGGCCTTTGCACCTACTACAGGAGGTATGTCAGTGGATTCTCACAGATGACCGCACCCCTCACAGATCTTACCAAGAAGGGGGCATTCAGTTGGTTGGAGACAGCACAACAGACATTCGAGAAAATGAAAAGGGTAATGAGTTCATGCCCAGTATTAGCTTTACCAGACTTTTCTCAATCCTTCGTGTTAGAATGTGATGCTTCAGGAGAGGGAATTGAGGCAATTTTGATGCAAAAAAACCACCCCATTGCATTTAAAAGCAGGAAGCTCAAAAACTATGAGCGTCACTATTCGATATATGATAAAGAGATGTTATCCATTCTCCATGCGCTAACCAAATTCAGGTAGTACTTAGTGGGTGGCAGGTTCAAGATTAAGACAGATCACAACAGCTTGAAATACTTCCTAGAGCAGAAAGAGCTCAACGAGAGACAACAAAAATGGGTAAACAAAATTCAAGGCTATGACTTCGAGATTGAGTACGTAAAGGGAAAGAACAATGTAGTGGTTGATGCACTTTCCAGACGACCAGCTACTTTATCCCTTATGAGCATCTCATTAGATTGGAGATCTCATTTTTTGGTTGAGTACTCCAAAGATAAGTTTGCTTGCGAGCTCTTGGATGGACAGATCCAGGATGATAGATATAGAGTAATTGATGACATCATTCACTACAAAAACGAAATCTTCTTGGTTACAGAGTCTCCCCTCAAGAAGAAAATTTTACTAGCATCGCACGATTCACTATTAGCAGGGCATCAAGGGTTTCTCAAGACCTATAGACAGATCAGAGAAAGGTTCTCATGGAAGGGCCTCAAGAGTGATGTGATACAACATGTGAGAGAGTGCAACTTGTGCCAACAAAACAAAATAGAGCACACCCACCCGGCTGGTTTACTACATCCCTTACCTATTCCCGAGCAGAAATGGGAGAGCATCTCTATGGACTTCATTACTGGGCTGCCCAAGGTTCAAGGCAGAGACTGCTTGTACGTAGTAGTGGACAAATTAACCAAGTTTGCTCACTTCTTTGCCATTTCTTCAGATTATTCAGTAGCACAGGTAGCAGAACTATTTTTCAGAGAGGTATTTAGACTCCACAGGCTACCCAAGACCATTGTTAGTGATAGAAACAACAAATTCACAGGAGCCTTTTGGCAAGAGCTTTTCCAGTTAGTGGGGACCGAGTTAGCCCTGAGCACCAGTTATCATCCACAGAGTGACGGGAAAACAGAGATTGTCAACAAATGGATTGAGGGATACTTGAGGAATTACATAACAGGTCAGCAGAGGACATGGATCAAATGGCTACACTTAGGTGAACATGTTACATTGTTACAACACCACCCACCATATGACCATCGAGATGACCCCTTTCCGAGCTTTGTATGGGTATGATGCTTCCACTTTCGCAAACCGGATATTCGGCGATAGCAGGGCCCCCAAGACCAAAGAGTGGATTCAGGAGGGTCAAGATATCCTCAAGATACTCAGGGAGAACATACAAGTTGCTCAGAATCAACAGAAGATATACGTGGACGGGCACAGGGTTAAGCGTAGTTTTGAGGTAGGAGACTCCGTTTATTTACGCCTCCAACCTTACCCACAATATTCTCTTAAAAAGAAAGGAGCAGAAAAACTCAAACCTCGCTTCTATGGTCAATACAATATAATTCGGAAGGCTGGAGAGGTAGCATATGAGCTAGAACTACCCCTAGAGAGCAAGATTCACAACGTATTTCATGTCTCCAACCTCAAGAAGGCAGTCGGCCAACAGATTGTTACATCTTCCGAGCTACCCCCTTGATGATGAGGGGCAGTTGATTCTGATTTTGGAGCGCATCCTAGAGGTGCAAGAGCGAAAACTAAGGAACAGAATCATCAGAGACTACTTGGTTCAATGGAAAGATCTACCTATAGAGGAGGCTACTTGGGAGGCAGAACAGGTATTACAGCACCCAAATTTACAGTTGCTTGAGGAAAAGAAAATTCGAGCAGGGAGGACTATAAAGTCCTCTTTTGCTTAGGCATTGAGGACCGACCCACTAACCTATGTGATTTCTGTAGGTTCGAGCAGGTACTGACAGTGAGGGAATCAACTGAAGACTGATGCCATATACAGAAGATCTAGGGCATCAATATTATATCATCATTGGGTAGAAGAGGGCCACCTACATGCATAACATCTGAGCATTATTTAATGATGCATGCACCCGATTGAGTCTCCATGCGCATGCATGCAAATCAACTGCTAATTAGAAGTTAAAGTGACCTAATTAGGTCAAAAGTTAGGTTATTCACAGTTGAAAGTTATAAAAGAAAGATAAAGTGAATGGAGAGGACACTTATGATTATTATTGATTTGGAGCTTTTTGAGTAGCAGCACTGCGTGCAGCCACGGCAGTTGGGGTTGAAAACGGCGTCTTTAGCTAACGAGGTTTCGTTAATGAAATATTTGCCCTAGTCTCCTTCAGGGTAGACAATCCAGGTCCACCATCCGCTCTTCATCTTATTCATCAAAATACAGTTATCCGGTACCCATCAAAAGATTGTTTGCAGGGACACGTGTGCAGCCCAAAGCATTCGCTGGGTTCTCAAATCTTCGTTTATCTTCGGAATACTGGCACCATTCTCATCATCAGTACCATCCTTCAATATCAGGTGATTATTAGCTTCCAGTTCGCTCACCCGGAGCAGTTCTCATCAATTTTGTGTCGCTGGGGGGCATGAGCAGCTAATCAGCAAATCAATTCGCTAGCCTGCCTGGAGAGCTTAGAACTTCTGCATGCTTCAGGCAATCTCTCCGACATGGTAAGACTATCCTTCCTGCAAATTCTCATCTGCATCAGACCATTCCTTCACTAAAAACGTCATCTTTAGCTGATTGAGGGGTTCATGCTGTTGGGGTAACACCAAAGGCAAGGAGCACCAGTTTTTCACCAGATCAGTTCTTGATGCATGCGTATTATCTCTGGAGCATTATCAGCTGCATTATCAGTGGTAAGTGTTGATCCGTCACCATAAAACTCTCTGCCCTAGTTAGCTATAAAATAGGGCCATTTGCCCGGCACTTTGCATGCAAGTTTATTTTCAGTATTATTGTAAATCGGGAGGCTTAAGCAAGCCCTAGTATAGAAAACAGTGGAATATCCGCATCTGGGATATTACAGTGAGTCAAAGAATTTCAACAATCTTCCCCGCCTCTCACTCGAGGAAGGAAAGCTAATCACGAAAAACAGGGGAAGCAGCCTCGAACAGTTTTCTAGTAGCATAGGAAAAATATTATGTATGCTTGTGTTCTATTATGCAAATAGCTTATTAGGATTCATCCATGTTCTGAAAATTATGTAAGGAATAGAAGTAACTTGAGAAAGTGGAAAGTTTACTCCTCTCGTTTCCTTGAGGAGAGGATCTTCGATGTAATAGCTTCTATCCTTTTTAAGATGTTTTGTACTCCTTTGCTGTTTGGTTTGATAGCAGCATTTTAATACAAACATCTTTACCCATTTCTGTTTAAAAAAGCAATTCACATGTTGCAATATTACCAAACCTGTATAGTGTACTACAGTGTGTTTTCTACATTTCTATATTTGTTTATAAACAGCCAAGAAAATCATCACTATGCCCATGAAATGTTTAATGACCAACTGAAATGCTCTGAGACAGGAATCCAAAACTCGAAATTGAATAATTTCCATGTTCATGGATATTTTTAGCATCAAATCCAATCACAAACTCAAATATTACATCAAAAAGTTCAGCTAGCAATCTAGATAAAACCCAATGTTTTATACATTCATCATATCCATTGTGTTTCTGAGTACAGGAATCAAAGCTTCTGGCAGAGAACTTACGGTGGCCACTGCTGCATGGGTAATTTGTAACACATCTATACAGGCCACAACAAATCCATCTGCAAACAAATCTCAACCTGTTAGAATCGTATATTAACAATTGTGATAAATTCTAAAGCTTTGACAATGTATTTAAGCGAAAATTTACCTCTGTCAACAACTGGCAGGTGTAAGAATTTGCCATCATGCATTATGTGCAAAGCATCAACAATTGTTGTATCAATAGTTACACACTCTGGGTTTGGTGTCATCACCTGCGTTAAAAAATATCTTACACTCAGGTATATCAACACAGGAAATTCGGAAGATATATTTTTTACTGAGAAACTGAAAATTTCTTATCAGGGATCATGAAGAGACACCATAGACATTAGGCACCTATGCGATGAGTATGACAGAAAGTGACTATCTGAAAAATGCAGTGACTGGATGAGAACAGTAGTGCCCAATCAAGATTTTTCCAAAAGTTCATACAAATTCATCACATGCATCTTGAGATGTTAATTCATATTAGTAGTATAAAAGATAACACGCCCATTGCCAGGGACCAGAATCTCAAGACAAAATGCAGTAATCTTTCATGATTTATATTTAGAATAACATGTAGGAAACTAGTATCAAAGACCAATCATCAATCACTACAGACTGGTCACAGTTCTAATTCGAAATTGGATCTTAGACAAAGGGTTGTCAGCTTTCATTATTTATATTGACAGTAACTTGTAATAAACTAGCATCAAAGTGAAATGAGAAAAATTCATTTATTCGAACTTCCACTTCAGAAATGCGAAATAATCCATAAATACAAATTTATATATAAGATATAATATTACATTTATAATGTTTAGACTTTTATAAACCCATTTGTACCTTTTTCACGTAAAAACATGACTTGACTTTTTAATTAATTATTAATGGTTTTATTATTAACAATTAATATTAATAATATTAATATTAATATTAATTGTTATATTATTATTATAATATTATATATATATTTTTATATAACATTGTCTCCCCTTTAAAGGAAGCTTTGTCCTCGAAGCTTATTGAAGACAAGGGTTATATCTGATTTGCTTGAAACGTCATCTCTAGATCCTTTCTTGAGTACTTGCAATACTTGATGAAATGAGACGATACGAGTTAAGAATTCCAAAGAAAAAATGTCGCATCGTCTTCGATGTGGTCCATCCTACATCTATCTTCATCGAAGTTATTTGATCGTTTTGTGGGAGGGATCTTCTTGTTTGTTGCTTAGTATGTTGATTTGATGTTCTTGATTGTCTGACATCATAACTCCTCAATGTATGTTCATTTTGACCTTGTCGTTGGTCAAAATGACGTTTATAATTGGGATGTTGATAAAAAGTTCTTGTTGTTTGATTTTCTATTGGATTTACTGCTTTTTGAACTGTGTCGATGACTGAATCTGTATTTATTTCTTCTTCCTCAACTTGAATTTGTTTTCCGGAGAGTCTAGATGCTTCCTTCTAAATCTGCGCTACTTTGCTCTCTAATAGATTGTTATTACTCTGAAACTTCTCAAACCTTTCGTCTTGCGACTTTTTTACCTCTTTTAACTTCTTGATTTGTTCCTCTAGTTCTTGATTAAAATTTCTCAGATGTTGGTATTCGTCGTGCTTTTCTAGTATTCTTCTTTCCAGGTCTTCATTGAAATGTTCTGCCTTCCGACTATGTTTCAGCTTCTTGATTTTCGTAAGTAATGTCTTGTTATGAATTCTTAGTCGAAATAGTTCTTTGGTATTGCTTGCTAAACTGTCATTAATTTTCTTAATTTCATGCTTGTGCGTCTTCTTAATGTTGTCATACTTCTGCTGGAGTTGCTCTTTCTGTTGCTAATGTTGACATATCTCCGATTCTTGATTTTCTAGCTTCCTCTGGGCTTGCGCCAATTCACTATCTTTGTCCATGATGAGTTTGTTTAAGCATTTTATGTCTTCTTTGAAGTCGTTATCGCTTCTATACAGTGACTTTTCGTCATTCTTTGACTTTTTGATCTAGTCTTCTAAGTTTTGATTGTGACTTTCCAAATGTGATATTTTCTCATCCTTGTTTGATAACATTTTTGTGAAATCTTCATTATTTTTTTCCAATATTTGATTTTGAATTTCTAAGGTATGATTCATTTGCTCTTGAAATATTTTAACCAATTTCTGCTTATCAATCTCGCATTGTAAATCATTATTGGTCGCTTTGTAATGTTCTAAATGAGCCAACTTGTAATTGTGATTGTAATTCTGATTTTGTAAGAGTCATAGCTACGATTTTTTTGGACGATAATCTGGTCTTTCTTGACGATAATTATTATTATATAGTTTTAAATTTATATATATATATATATATATAATATTAAACTAATATTATAATAAAGTTTTAATATATTTTTTTTTTTAATTTGGGTTTCGATGGCGAGGAGAGGAGGTTGGAAGGGTGGCGAGATGAGAGAGCAAGTGGCAACGTGGAAGAGGTAGGCTAGAGGGCACGAAGGTGGCGGGAGGAAGGAATGGATGAGGGCTGGACGGGAGGTGGGGCGGCAGCTGCAGGAAGAGGTGGGGGGAGCAGCAAAGGCTGCACGGGAGGGGTGCACGAAGAGTTAGTGCGTCACGCAATGATGGGAAGCCTGCGGAGGGTGTGTAGGAGCAGTGTGGGCAGGGGACGAAGCTATGAAGGAGGGAGTTGGTGAGTGGGTGGGCGCGGTGCAGAAGATGGGAGTATGATGGCGCAGGAGTAGGTGGGCACCGACAGAGGAGGGAATGATGTGCCTCGGGGAGAGCATGGGGTGGCATGCTGCAACAAGAAGGCAATGCACAGCTCGTGAGAAGATGGAGCAACGCAAATCAGTGGACGTGGACAGGAAGATGAGAGAAGGCACGCAGCGGTGCTTAAGAGGATACACAATGGATGGAAGGTTGGGATGGAAAAGTGGGAAGTTTATGAGTGGAGAATGAGGAAGTTGTTTTTATTTCAAAATAAATATGAGTATGGATGGCTAAAATCCTGTGTCAGATCAAAGATCTGGGTTCAAGGAACCCTTGAGTGTTTGGCTACAAGTCGAAGATCAGCAGAAGCCCGAGGAAGGGCTGGCTCCGATACCACTGAAATGAGAAAAACTCATTTATTCGAACTTCCACTTTAGAAATGCAAAATAATCCATAAATACAAATTTATATATAAGATGATAAGATATAAGATATGCTATTACATTTATAATGTTTAGACTTTTATAATCCCATTTGTACCTTTTCACGTAAAATCATGACTCTTGACTTTTTAATTAATTATTAATGGTTTTATTATTAACAATTAATATTAATAATATTAATATTAATTGTTATATTATTATTATAATGTTATATATATTTTTAAATAACACAAAGACCAATCTTCAGTCACCACAGGTTAGTCACAGCTCTAATATGAAACTGGATCTGCTTACAAGCCCCTAGAACTATTAACAATTTGACTGCATGATATTTATACTAACTACCAAATAATAAAATATTTAAAGAAGTCGAGATTTACTGTATTTTTGTTGGCCCTCTATTAATATAGCAAATTAGCAATCTAAGCCAAACCATTGACAAGGAAGCAAGTCAACATCTCTCAACTAAAATTTGAATTTTTGTAAAGTTTTTTCTTATCTTATTTATCCTTAAATTCAGTTTTTATTCCCTTGTTGATTTCTTTATGGAATTGCTTTGCAATTATTCCGTTACCTTTGGATTGTTGTAATTTTTGTGTGCATTCCTCACCTCTATATGACAACTCTGACTCCCCATCCTTGGCAAAACGACTCCAACTTTGTGTACAACTTACCATCATCATGATCTAGTGGCAAGTTGTAGTGCTTTCCAAGTTGCCACAACGATGACATAGATTCAAAACCCAGCTGGTGTGCTCCCCATGATAATGTGGTTAACCAAGTCTTTCCAAACTGTGAAGCCATCTTAGTGATTCAAACACTAGTTCTTTGCTACCGAGGAAGGTCTTGTTGATGGTGGTCCCTGTGTTAATGCAATCTTTGTGGATGAGGCCAGGTGCCTTACAGTGATCGTCATACCATCATTTCATGGGCTTGAAACCATAGCTCGAGGAACAAGATTGTGAACTAGTGGTGTGAGGATAAGAGATGAGGGCCACTTCCCAAATGGCAAAGGACAAATGGTCATATTTGGAGGCAGACTCCGAGGATGAGAAATAAGAGCTAGGAGGGAGTATCTGGCAAAGGCAGGAAGAAAAGGCATTTGAATTCCCCATCACCAAATAAAACAATAGTATGAAGGGGATCTGGTGGGGAATGGTTGGATCTGAGAGATAAGTTAAGATAAGATAATTTTATTAATGTCAAGAGAGCATGGCTAGCTAGAGGGATCAAGGTGACAAAAAACTGGCATATGCAAGGGAGAAGATCCTAGTTGGCCAGAACATGATTGAGAGTATGTGTCACAATGCTAAGGAGTCTGACTCGAAAACCAAGGGCTCCCATGAGAGTATGTATCATGGTGCTAAGGAGTCCGACTTGGAAACCGAGGGCTCCCGCTCTTCTCCCTTCAGTGTGGAACTACCCAAAAACCACTCCCAATGATGAGACCAACCTGGGATGGAACCTAGCAGACTACACTTCCCGTCCTACACTTATGTTTTTCTTAGTTCAACCATATCAGAGTTAACCTCTAGACAAGTAAACGAATTGGCTATTACAACGAAGAACACATGTATGTCAAAAACACCTCAATGGGGTGAGCCCAAATATCATATAACGAAACTTGGTTACAACAAACGAAGGATGCCACAACTCGGCAACTCTCTGAGAGCGTGCCCTCAACGACAACAACTCAAGTTACATTAGACAATGTCTCTCGAACTTAATTGCATCCGCAAGTCTGCCCCAGCGCAACACCCGTGCCAAGTCTCTTCAGCTGTAAGCACTACACTACAACCTTGTTGATTCTACCTGTGCTCAACTTCCTTAGCCAATTGCGCCAAAGAGAGAAGTGTTTGACGCAAGTCTAACTACAAGAAACCCTCACGTTCTGCCTCTCGAGTCTCATTACATCGGTCGCACCAGTCCTCACGACAGAGTCTCCTGTCACACTTCCCGACAAAGTCATCTGTCACACGAGACTTTCTAACAAGGAGTCTTCACCCAAGTCTTCTTCTAAGACTCTCCAAGAGTGTGCCTCACCAAGGGTGGCCAAGAGTGTGACTCACCAAGGCTCCCAGAATGTGTCTCTCCCAACTTCCTCAAAAGTTTATCGCTCATGCCTAAGACCCTGTGCCAACCTCGTTGACAAGACAAGTGCGCCCTCCTTCCTGAGGCCTCCCTTGTGAAGACAAGTGAGCTCTTGTTTGCCAAATTGTCCCTTTAGAGGTCCATGCCTCCCATATATATGCATCCAAGGCATGCCGAAGGTAGTACCCACATCTAAGGCAAGCCGACTCACAAGTCATGCGGGCTTCTCTTGCTAAAGCCCGCAAAGCGCCCAAGTGTGGCTCCGCACCCCATCATTCGAGCTTCCAACCCATGTTGGTCGCCAACCGTTCCGTTGCGTGGGCTTTTTGCTCGATCCACACAACACACTTGTGCCAGAAGTGCTCAAGGTCGTGACCCAAGTGTGGCTCTACGCCCCATCATCCAAGCTTCCAACCCATGTCGATTGCCAACCATTCCGTTGCATGGGATTTTTGCTCGATCCACACAACACACTTGTGCCAGAAGTGCTCAAGGCCGTGAGCACACTTTACCACTGCCATGCAAGGTGCCCACCCATCCACACTGCCCAACCTCACGATTGTTCTACCGATGGGGTACAGTGTCCACTCCCACATCTGTCCCCAATTGCAACACCAACCGACAGGCTTCCTTAATGGTCACGAGGGAACCCCATGGTTCTTCTAACTCAAGGGTATAACAGTATGCCTCATAATGACCCATTGTACAAAGGGGAGGGAAAATTAGAGAGGGTGGAGAAGAAAGTGACAATTGACCCTATGTGATCATTTCATCAGTTTCAATCTCACTTCTTCACCCCTATCAACATCGCTTGATGCAATCACTACTAAGTGGGCTATTCAAGCTCATGAAAACTCAATCACCACTAATTAGTAATGATGCTCATGGGAGATGGGTCATATATGAATGAATTCAAATATTCTACAAAATTAATCCCAATATATATATATATCATAACATAGTACTATGGAATCCCCTCACATGCTTAAATAAGGAGTACGAGACTGTAAAGAGATAGTTTGTAAGGAAAAATACTTGCTAAGGTTTTGCAAATGGACTAGAACCCTTGATGGGCTTAAGTATGGGAAAAAAACCCATGGTTAAGCACATTTGAGTCGGAGGAGTCTTTGGATGGGTGACCTTCCTAGGAATTCTTAGTGTTCACGTGTTGATTTATTTCATCAATTTCAATCCCAATTCTCTAGCCATGTGAGCATCGTCCAATGCATTGAGAGCTAAATGGACTATTCAAAGTTTCAAACTCATGAGAAATCGGTCATTCCTAAATGACACTCATGGGAGATGGAATATCAAGCTTAGTGAACTTGACGAGGGGAGTAACTCTATGGTTAAACATGCTCGAGCCAATGGTCTTGGAATGGGTGACCCTCCTAGATATTAGTTACCGAGTGCAAGTCTCGAGGTGATTATTGACACTATGTGATTCGTTTCAGTGGTCTCAAACCCACTTCTTCAGCCCTATAAGCATCTCCTGATGCAATGAGTGCTAAGTGGACTAATCAAACTCATAAGAAATTTATCACAATTAAATGACACTCATGAGAGATGGGTCATACATCAATGACTTTAAATACTCTACTCAATTGATCCCAAAAAAATGATATCATAACATTGCACTTGGAAGCCCCTCACATGCTTCAATCAGAAATATGTTATGCCAGTTTCTGTAATTAAAATTGGTCATTTGTAGATACTTATCATTGGAATACATATTAATTCTGTGTATGAAGTTTTGGAACTCAGTTCTGAAACAATGTATAGCATTTACAGAAGTCAGTTTCGTAATGTTGGACAAATCTGGGAACTTCCCTGTTTTTTGGAAACTTTCTCTGTTGTTCTCGTTGCGTTGGAGCTCTAAGTAAAGCATATATATAATATTATAGATAAAAAGCTTATTTCTTATTAAAAAAACTAGATGCTTTCTAGAATCTCAGTTTCTAAGAATATCATAACCCCAGCTGCAACATCTCCAGCATTCTGCTCGTGTGATACTGATATGAAGGGAAAAGACCAAAATATAGAAAAGCTTTAAAAGTCAGATAAAATACCTTTTCAACAAGTGTTGATTCTGGGGATAGATTTTGGGCTACAACTCGCATCAAAACATCCTTTGAACTATAACTCACAAAAGATAGCAATTAGTTGGTACATATTTCATATAAATCAGGACTAGCTATGTAATGACAAAGGGATTTATCATTTGTGCTTAAACAAGCACCGTAAGTAGGAATAACTAGAACGTGAGAATTCCATACGTGAGAATTCCACGTGGTTTATTCTCAATCGTTACAACAGCTGCATTCATCCGAAGTTCCTGCATTTTCTTTGTCGCTGTGTACACAGATTCGGTAGGTAAAACTTTTGCTACCCTGACAGAAAAAAGAGCATGGAAAAAAGAATGTCATGCATTAGTTCATTCAGAGAATATTGAGTATACAAGTAGTCCAACTTGAAGCTAGAAGACTACTACTAAATCTGGTTGTGGACGCACTCACTTTGTATGCTCAGTGATAACAGTGGCTATAGAAGGTCTAAACATTCGCTCTCGTAATGTCTCAATAAAAGTATTAGGAACTGCATATAAGGATTCCAGCACAGACATGAAGAATTAGATGCCGTTTGTTTCTAAATATAGTATACAGCCAAATGTCTAAGGAAAAAAAAACAAATATGAGTTGGACTGTAGTATTATCACGAAAGAGTAGATAAAATACCAGAAGTGGTGCTTCCCCATTGTCGCTCCACTCCTTCCACAGCAGCCACAATGGCATTACCCTTTTCTGCAGCCCTTTCCATTCTAGCTATGGCATCATAGAGGCATTTGGTGATATCAAGCAAAGCTATGACCTCTCCATTTTCCACAACGGGAAGGTGTCTAAATTTTCCTGCATTGGCAATAATGTTCAACATTTCATGAGAACTCTAACTACAATTTGTTGATGTTTGTGGCTCGAACAGGCCTCCATTTTCCACAACGGGAAGGTGTCTAAATTTTCCTGCATTGGCAATAATGTTCAACATTTCATGAGAACTCTAACTACAATTTGTTGATGTTTGTGGCTCGAACAGGCATCTTCACATGGGTTTGTGTCAAACTTATGGAGATCCTCACTAATACCTCTTAGGAACTTTGGGAATTCACTTTATTAAAGTCAATTATTAAGTGAATGTCTTTTTAGATCAATTGAGGGCTAATTTAATAAAATGCCTAAGTTTTTGGTACTAGTGACTTATGTTAATTAAGTGAATCTTAGCCATTGATCTCAAGTCAGTGAAATCTAATCTCAACCATTGAAATAGGGTTTTGGTTCATCTCAACAAGATAAAAGGCAGCCAAGATGAGATGAAAAGAAGACAAGAGAGACACAAGAGAAATTCAAGCATTGAGTTGGAAAGAGATGAAGGATTTTCTACTTTCCAGATTTGGCAAATAAAATAACATAAATTTATTAATGTCCAACAAATGACCACAAAAGTAGGTCAACAGGACTAAAGGATATATCGAGTGTGAGTACAACGTGGGAGTGCAAAAGCAGCCCCCATGTTAAATAAAGAAGAAAACTGAAAAAGTATAGTCTAGGTAAATATCTGAATCTCTGACTAGGAAGAGAGATTGCAGCAGACAAAGAAATCTTCGAGAAAGCCATACCAGTCAAGTGGAGGTTCTATTTATTGATTTTTCTCAGCAGCATCGAGAGCCCTTCTCTTAGGAGAATGGGACCACCTGGTCCGGGACCACGGTGAAGACTCAACCCAGTGTTGAGTGACCATTCTGTTGAATGGTAGATATCTGGTGTAGGACCATGATATAGACCCAGCTCTGCCCTAGGTAGACTCAACCTTGTGTTGAGTAGACATTTGGTCCGGGACCATGATGTAGACCAGTCTGGGACTGGTAGACTCAGCGTAGTTCTGAGTAGCCATTCGCTTGGAGAATGAAGACACTGTAGCCTAGACTAGGTCTGGGCATGTGTGTGGCACTTCGACCCTTGATCTATGGGCTTGGTGTGCTTCTCCAAGGATTAGCTACCCTTGGTTAAGTTACCCTAGTACCAGATCTAGGTTTTACACAGCGTGTGAGATAAAAGCATTAATAACTCTCTTGGTTTATGATGATGTACTTTTGAAATCAAAAAGGACCACAGGGGCACTTTGGAAAAGGCCAAAGTCAAAAGTCAAAATAAATAAAGACTTTTTGACCACAGGAAAATGACCACAAGTGAAAGTCAAAATAAATAAGAACTTCTTATAAAAGTCAAAGGAAAAAATAAAATGAGTGAAAGTCAAAATAAATAAGAACTTCTCATAAAAGTCAAAGGAAAAAATAAAAGGACCCTTTTGGTAAAAGTGAAAGTGAAATTAGAAAAAGATGAAAAATATTAATATTTTTATCTTTCTTAATCTTGTCCACTTACAGGTGAACGAAGACAATAAAAGAAGATCAAATCTTCTCATTTAAGAGCACAAGTTCTCTCTCACAGGTGAAGCTGCTACTTTTATTGACGAAGACTATCTTGCCTCAGCTAGGGCATTTTTCCAGCAAACCCTCAACTAGGGTTTTTATTAGCACTTGTATTTTTTGGGCAGCTCTCCATCTTTTCCAGGGCAGACACCTCTCCACTCACAGTTGTCTCACTTCTCTCTCCGAGCAGCAAATTTTCGGGCTGATTATTCATTTGGGCAGGCCACGTTAGGGAACTGCCCTATTGGCACCCAAAGGCAGCCTAGGGCATACCCTTGTAGGGTTGCCATAGCCACGGGATGCTAGATAGCAAGCCCAGGATTAAGGTGCAGCTCACGGGCTGCTAGATAGCAGGCCCAGGCTTAAGATGCAACTCACGAGCTGCCAACCGGGAGGCCCCGAGGGACTTAGGGCAGGCTATAAAGCCTCGGCCCAACCCACAGCAGACAACCCAACCACTCCAGCAGTCCCAGGCAACAGCAGAGGTCAATCGAGCAGTAGATCGAGCAGCGGGCAGCAGATCGAGCAGGTCGGGTAGGGTAAACAGCAGCCAAGCAGCAGATTGAGCAACCAAGCAACAAATCAGGCAAATAGTCTGATTTTCTGGGCAGCCTGTAAGTTTTTGGGGCAGGAGAGAGAAAATCTCAATATTTTTGACAAGGCCCTAATTTGGAAAATTTTGTAATTAGGTAAAATTATCAGCCTGATTTTTTACTGATAAATTTTCGATGACTATGGGTAAATTCCAGATCTAGAATTTGAGGAACTTTTTGAAGAATTTCTTAAGCCATCTCATTTACGAGATGAGCTATTAATGCTTTTGGGGTTTTTGTCCTTTGAAGGTTTCCCCAGTGAAAAATCTTGTGTCCATGTGTGCTGATGTGAAGAATGTGTTTTTTACTACCGCTGAATTGTTTTAAGTAGATCTGCAAATTTTTAAAGTTTATGCTAATGCTAAAAATTCAACATGGTATCAGAGCTTAGCATGTGAAAACACAGTAAAGGGGCACTGTTGTTATTTTTCACTAGATTTTGGAATAAAATTTGCAAATCTAACATTTTGATAAGTGAAGAGATGGCTACCGTTGGTTTCAAACCGGAAGAGAAGCTCCATGGTTCAGCAAAGTTCAATTCCTGGAAGGCCAGGTTGACGGCCATTCTAGATGAGAATGACTTGGATGACATTGTACTTAATGTCACAGAAGAGCCAACTACAAATGTTGGTAGGCTTGCCTACAAGAGGAAGCAAGGTAAGGCTAGACGAGTCATTTATGATTCTATCAGAGAAGAATTGATGCCTAACATCACAGCCTTGAAGACTGCTAAAGAATGCTATGATATGTCAGTAAACCTCAATGAAAAGAAGGCTCCCAGTCAAAAGTGAGTCTTGAAGAAGAGGCTACGAACTTTGAAGCTGAGCAAAGATGAAAGTGTTGGTTCCTTCTTCACCAATATCAAACAAGTAAGGGATCAGCTCCTTGCTATTGGTGTTACTGTTGATGATGATGATCTTGTGCAAACAATGGTTGATGGTCTCCCAAGCTCTTGGGAAACCTTCATGGGAGCCGTCTGGGGACGAGAAAATCAGCCAACCTTTAAAAGGCTTTGGCATGATTGCATACAAGAAGAAGCAAGGAACACTGACAAGGTAATCAAGCAGGACAACCTTGCACTTGCAGCAAAGACCAAAAGGTTCAAGAAACCATCTTCTCGGCAAAAGAAAGGGAAGAAACCTCGGGGTAAGTTTTCTGACATGTCTAAGATTGAATGTTATACTTGTCACAAGTTTGGACATTATGCTAGAGACTGCAGGCAGAACAAGAAGAAACCCAAAGAAGGTTTCAGGCATCTGCTGCAAAAGCCAAGGAAGAAGAAGATGAAGAACCAAAGAAGAAGAAAACCAAGGCTAATAAAACTGATGAGCCTAGAAGATAGTACTATTTGATTTCTGCTCTAACTGGTTCTTTCTCAGCTTGCTCTACTTCTTGGTTGGTGGACAGTGGTGCCTCCAGGCACATGACAGGTAACCGTGGTACCCTCACTAGTTACAGAAAGAAAAATTTCACCACTAAGGTAGAACTTGGAGATGACTCCACTTACAAGATTGAAGGAGTTGGTCAACTTCACTTCAACTTGACTCAAGTACGGTTCTTCATGTTGATGATATTCTTTATGTTCCCGGTTTAAAGAAAAATCTTTTATCTGTTGCTGGTTTAGAAGACAAGGGCCATAAAGTCCTCTTTATGGATAAGAAGGTCTTTTTATGGGCAAAAGACACAGATCTAGACTCAGCAGTTCAGATTGGGGTTCGAGAGGGAGACCTCTACAAGGCCTCCAAAGTTTCCACTCATGCTTTGGTACATCACACAGTTGATCCTTGTGAACTTTGGCAAAGAAGGTTTAGACACCTTCACTACACAGCTCTCCCAGGATTGCAGAAGATGGTCACAGGTATGCCAGAAGTTTCCCCAAAACATGAAGGAATCTATAAAGGATGTGCTCTAGGTAAGAACACTAAGAAATCATTTCCCAGAAGCAAGAGTAGATCTAAAGGCATTTTGGATTTGATTCATTCTGACATTTGTGGGCCCATGTCTTCACCCTCCTTGAGTGGGTGTTTATATTATGTCTTGTTTATTGATGACTACTCTCGAAAGTCTTGGATTTACTTTCTTAAGGCCAAGAGTGAAACCTTTGACATGTTCAAAGAGTTCAAAAACTGATTGAAAATCAGACTAGCAGGCACATCCGTATCTTGAGATCAGATAACGGAGGTGAGAATGAATCTAATGAGTTTGATGATTTTTGTCAAAAAGCAGGAATCAAGAAAAAGCTAACAGTGCCTTACAACCCCCAACAGAATGGCGTTGCAAAAAGGAAAAATAGGACGATCTGTGAGGCTGCTAAAGCCATGATCATTGATCTAGATCTTCCTTTGTCTTTATGGCTTGAAGCTACCGAAACTGCAGTATACATTCAGAACAGAAGCCCACATGCTATCTTGGGGGAGAAGACTCCTGAAAAAGCCTTCACCAAGAAGAAACCTGCAGTTGATCACATGAGGATATTCGATACTCCTGTGTATGTTCATGTGCCAAAAGAAAAGAGGGCTAAGCAAGAGCCCTCCGATAAGAAAGGTATCTTTGTTGGGTACAATGATTGCTAGAAGGCTTATCGAGTATATATACCTAGACAGAGGCACATTGAGATCAGCAGAGATGTGATCTTCCATGAGGAAGCGGTGTTTTGTAAAACACTAGAGCTTTCATCGGAAGATACAGTTGCTCCACTTGAGTTTCCAGATTCAAAAATTCAGAGGGAGGAAGAGGAATTTGATGATCAAATTCTAGATGTTCCTGAGAACATTGAAAGTCCACCAGAAGAACTACTTGAAGTTCCTCCTTCCAAAAGGAGACCTGCTTGGTACCGAGAGACGGTACAAGAAGCCGAGAAGCACAAAGCTCCTCCAGGGACTTTCAGAGAAAGCATAAGACCACAAAAGTACTCCGGTCTTATGAGTCAACTTATCAGTTTAGAACCTTCATCATACGAAGATGCAGCAAGTAAACAGGTATGGGTTGATGCCATGATTGAAGAGTATAAGTCAATCATGAAGAATGATGTTTGGGAAGTTGTTCCCAGACCTGCAGGAAAGTCAGTAGCTATGTCACACAGTTCGGGACCATTTTCGGGTTCGACGAGCTTTAGGTTCGATTCGGGTTTAAATTTTTCGATGAGGTTCAGATGGGGTTCAGCATAGGTTCGTCTATATACAATTTTCAGAAGAAAAAAAAAACAAATAAATAAATAAATACTTGAAAATTCAGAAATTTAAAATATAATCAAGATCTAAACATTTCATCTCATAAACACTTGGACGTGATCAAATTCTATACATAAATTGCATTATGAAACAGCAGATTGCAAAACATTTTATTCCATAAACACTTGCAAAGTTGCACATGATCAAACTCCAAACATAAATTGCATTATAAAACTACATATTGCAAAATGAAGTATAAATAGTCTTCATGTTTCAAAATTTAAGGAAATCCATAATGTCAAATAATTATCAGCCTTGAAATTGTTTGACAAAACTTAAAATATGATCAAACTTCTATTCTTGTGGCCTACTAGTAATATCATAAAGCTCTAAATCATCAAGAGCACATGGGGTGGTAAAGGCACTAGAATTGTGATCCTCACAGTCATCATTGTCAACATATGGAGCGCCATCGTCATGAGGATCATCATCGTTGTCACCATCAATGCCAAAATCTTCTTCTACACTAAGAATAGGCTCAAACCATGGGTGATAGGAGCTAGAAGAATATTTGGCCAAACTACTTAAGGCCAATTGTAAATTGCTGCGCACATAAACCAAGTCTTCCAACCTTGAAGATAATAACATGTTTTTTTTCTTGGTTTGGATGTGATTAAAGCTACTCGAATTCCTTTCACAAGGAGAGGCACTTGATCCTTGGCTCAAAACACGAATTGCAAAATGTTGCAATTCAAGTGTCTCTGCTCCATAAAACTACCACCATGTTCCTGGAGGAATTTTGATCCTATCCTCTATAGAAGAAGCCTTTGCAAATATCCCCTATTCCACTTGTATGCCTGAAGTTGCTCTCTAAGCTTGCTAGATTCTTCTCTATTTGGAACCAACCGCTCAATAGCATCATAAAGGCCACTCATTACTTCAGCATCATTATGTCTTTGAATCCCAAACAACCTGGGGTCCAAATAACAAGTTGCTGCATGCAAAGGACTATGCAACATCTTCCACCTTTTATATACCATCTCCCATATTTCCATGTACTCATTTTCCATGTTGTTGAAGGATTTTGCAATTGATTCCTTACAACGGTCCATGCCCTCATAAACAAAACCCATAGGAGTGTCGCTATCAACCATTCGAAGCATGTCAACAATTGGTTCACATACTTTTAAAACCTTCATGGCACTTTCCCAAAAAGCATTGCCTAAGATGATTTGTTCCAACTCCTTTCCTTTGGGTTCTTTTGAAAGGTGAGAGCTTTCCCACTCATTGCTGCAAATAACACCTCTCATGCTTATCTTTTCCTCAACCAATCTTTTGAGAGTAATATAATATGTGGCAAATCGAGTATCACAAGGCCTTAGTAGCTCTTTGGATGCTTGCCTCCTATACAGACTCAATGTGAGGTGATGGTTACAAATGAAGTGGAAAATTTGTTTCCCCTTTCGAACTGCATCATTAATCCATGGAAACTTTGCTAAATCATGCAATAGCAAGTCTAGGCAATGAGCAGCACAAGGGGTCCAATAAATTGCAATGCACTTGTCCATTATCAGCTTCCCTGCTCCCACACAATTTGAGGCACTATCTGTGACGACTTGAACCACATTTTTTTCCCCAACTTCCAGAATGGCTTCATGTAAAATCTTGAAAATATATTCTGAAGTCTTCTTGTGTCCTGAAACATCTATTACCTTCAAAAATAATACCCCTTTAGGGCTGTAAACCAGCACATTAATCAGTGGCATGTTATTCATATCTGACCAACCATCTGATAAAACTATGCAACCTGTTTCTTTCCAGGACTCCTTGATCTTTAACAATCTGTTTGTTACCCTTTCTTTTGACCTCTTGAGAAGAGTGGTCCTTATTGCCTCAGAACTAGGAGGCACATATCATTTTCCAAATTCTGCAATCTTAGCACATGCATTGATCAAATAAGGACTTCTAGCCACATTAAATGGTATAGCAGATTCATAAAACAAATCAGCCAAAGCATCATCAACTTCCTGCTTCTGTACAGGTTTCCAAAGAGAGTTTAATGTCTTGGTCTCTCTTGTTGGCAAAACCTGAGATGAACTTCCAACTCCAACAGTGCCTGAAGAAAATGGTGATAAGGAGCTGTAATTCATTCCCAACTCTGCCTGAATGCGCTGTCTTTTATTCTCATTTGTTAGCTTGATTTTTTTAACCAGCCTAGATCCAAATCCTAGGCTCTATCAAGCGTCGAGAGGGATCAAATCTCCTGAGGTGCAAACCTCTCCTCGAATAGCTCCTTGCGTGCAATACCTGAGAAGAGGTTTGCACCTCCAGAGATTTGATCCCTCTTCGTGCTGGATAGAGCCTAGGATTTGGATCTAGGCTAGTTCCAATCGTGAGCGGTGACACAAAATTGGAGTTTCTTCAGCGTTGAAAGGAACTGGTTAAATTGAAAACATACATACAATACAATTATGAGAGTTAATTGTTAAACTAATCATTCTCAAAAAATATATATATATATATATATATATACAACTTTATTTAAAAGAAAACAATTTTTTTATTTTTAGAAGAAATTGTTTTATGTAACTATATATATAGAAGAAATATATAGTTACATATATATATATATATATATATATATATAACAATTTCTTCTAAAAATAAAAAATTGTTTTCTTTTAAATCAAAGTTGTGCTAGTCATTCACTCAACAATATCCGCATACGTTTATTTATCCTCTTCACTACTTCATTACTATGTTTTTTTTCAAATTAATATTGTAAAAATTTAATGAAATTTCAAATTAATATTGAAGAAATTTAATAAAAATATTAAAAAATAGATTTTAATATAAATAATTTTTTTTAAATTAGTAAAATATTTGAATCATATTTATATCATCAAAATTTGGAAACTGAATCTAGTAATTAGGTTTCACATTTAATTATTATAATGGTTATATTTACTTTATTTTATTTAATTAAATTTTATTAATAATTAATTAATAATTTTGTTACAATTTTAAATTATTAAAAAAAAAAATATTTATCATAAAATGAAAAAATAAAAATTCAATATAAACATGAAATTTATTTACCTCTTGCTTCTCTCAACATCCAAATGCCATGGCTTAATAATTTTTGGTTTTTCAACGGACGATTTGAATTTTGATAATTTGTTTTTCTTTTCCACGATCAATTTGAATCTTGATGTTTTTCTCCAACGAGCTGATTTGAATTTTTAGATTTTCCAACGTTGGATTCGAAAATGCTTTCAATAAAAGGAAGGATTATATCCGAGATAGAGAAAGGATTTCAGATGTCTAACAAACACGATCCAAGGGATTTCAGTAAAAGAGATTATAGCCATGGCGTCATAACAAATTCATAATAAGATCTTTTTCTCAATTAAAATACAGCAAAATAAACAATTTTCGAAAGAAAAAAAACTCCTACAGTTTTTTCGCTTTACACGAAAGTAATTTTTATTATTTTGAGGGTTCCTAAAATAAAGAACAACGCAATCTAGCCCCAGAAATAATACACATTTTGCTTGATTATCCAATAATGAAATCGAGGTTTACATAAGCAGAAAACTGTTGGAGACCCGATGATAGTAATAGCAGGCAATCGCTTAATATTTTATTTATACGATTTTTTTTCAGACCAATCGCTTACACTACATGCTTTCGTTAGATGTAAATAGTGAGACATGGTCAATTCTTTCTGATTGTCAATATCATGTGGACTACAATCGTAAGCTCGCATTCTAGAAAGGAAAGCTCTATCTATATAATCTTGGTGCACTCGCAGAGCGCAATGATGACCGATATTTGTTTCCTCCACTTCGATTTTGAGAGGAACCTGTGGTTGGACCGATTTTGTTCGCCTGTAACCACAGCTTTTGTAAAGTGTTTAACGCAATTGCCTAGAAACTGTCGTACGCTAGCTTTTTGATATCCTCTCTATCCGAAACTTTGTATGCCATATTTAGCCACGCCTAGCTCTATGATTTTCAGTACAGTATTCCTGGTTCTACTATTGATGAAAGAGAATGGATGCAGAATTGCTTCTGATTGCCTAATCTAACCTGTCATATATGTGGAAAACGTTACGATAACGGATTCCAGCAAACAAAGTTCTGGGAAATAGGTGAGCATGATATTTTATTACTTGTTGTTTAATTTCATATCATCTGCATGGACAGGTTGAGATATCGCTGGAGAAGGGGAGGTCATGGAGGGGGGGAAGGCTGGGCAGGCCGGAGCTGTAGGGTTGCGCAGACGGGGAGATGAGGTAGCGAAGGAGGGGAGGGCTGCGCAAGCGGGAGAGTGGAGTTGGAGGGCTATGCAAGCGAGGCGATGAGGTGGCCGATATGAGTGTTAGTTTTTGGATATTATTAATTTTTATGGTGTTTATATAGCTATCGAATGAAAATGGGTCTTTTTATTTTCTTAATAGCCGACATAATATTTTTTATTTCTTATTTTTCTTTTGTCACAAAGGTTACAAATTATGGTTAGACAAACGTTACAAAATCTCCGTCATACAAGATTAGACAAACGTTACAAGATCTCCCTAATAATAATAGCCAACATAAAATGGACAAACGTTACAAGATCTCCCTCATACTGGGCTGTAGAGCGCCTCTCGACGCAATTATGTCATAGTCTTTTTGGAGAGTTGCCTTGAGTTCTATAGACACCCCTGGACATCCCTCAACACCACCTCCTCTGCCAGCACTAATTGACAGTAAGTGATCCATCACTCTTGTCAATGACCCAACAAACTCTGCATTACATAATTTGCACTTCAGGTGCCTACCAGCAAACCCATCGAGTTTGTCCACATATTTCCATCCTTCTGCTATTGATCTTCGAGGTGCTGTGGCAAAGGTGTCTGCGCTGTTTTGTTCATAAATTACAGTCCAATTTAGAATTTTTCAAAATGATATTAACAGAAATAAACAAAAATAAATTGATATTAAATTTGATAAATTTAAACTTGAAAACAAAGATAAAATTGTACATTAACACTGTTTTTTTATCAGTTTTTTTGTCTCTGTTTTTTTATCAGTTTTTTTATCTCATTTTTTATCTGTGTTAAAAAATGTTTTTTTAGTGTTAAAAAAAAATTTAACAAGCCAAAAAAACTAATTTAAAACAATCTACAAATATAAAATTGTATGAAAAAAAAATAAAAATAAAAATTATATACCTCAAGGCTTGAATTCACTTGCAGACTGTAGTGGAGCGGTAGTTGCAGATTGCACTGTGCAGTGGAGCGGTGGAGGATAGCCCGTAGGCTGCGGTGGAGCTCCGAACATGAGCCCTGGAGGAAGTTGGCCCTTGCAGTGGGCAATGGGCAATGCCGCAGTGCCAAGCGGGAGCAATTGCAAGCTAGACTCTGGAGCAGCATCGTCGTTTGGACGTGGTCATGGTGGGAGCCTGGAGGCAACAACGTGGTAGTGGTCGTGGTCGTGGTGGGAGCCTGGGAGGCAGCAGCGTCGGCGTCGTGGAGCTCGGCATCGTCGCGAGAGAGAAAACCAATAAAACCAATAAACCCTTGCAGTTGATTGCAGCTCGAGAGGTCGTCTTACTCGCAAGAGATGAGTGAGGACTCCTAAACCCACCGAATACTAAAACCCCATGCCTCAAACAGTCGCCAAAAAAGTCAACACACGCCCTAAAAACTCAAACCCGTGATTTTTTTAATGGTTTTAGGTTCGTTTTATCAGGTTTGCCGAACCTGATAGACGAACCTAAACGAACAGGTTCGTTATCAGGTTTGCCGAACCTGATAGACGAACCTAAACGAACAAGTTCGTTTTCAAGTTTGCCTATCAAGTTTGGCGAACCTCAACGAATTTTTCAAATTTTTTTAGGTTCGCCGAATTTCGAACCTGTAGGTTCGAGTTCAACGAACCCTGTGACACTGGTCAATATTGACATCCAGATGGCTTTATAAGATCAAGCATGTTGCAGATGGTAGTGTGGAGAAGTATAAAGCCAGATTCGTAGCTCGTGGCTTCACTCAGAAAGAAGGCATTGACTATGGCGAGACATTTGCACCTGTAGCCAAGTACACTACCATCAAAACCATCATTTCACTTGCTGCAGTTTTCAAATGGAAGTTACATCAGATGGATGTAAAGACAGGCTTTCTCAATGGTAAGATTGAGGAAGAAGTTTATATTGAACAACCTGAAGGCTTTGTTACTCATGGGAAGACCCATGTATGTAAACTGAAGAAAGCCTTGTATGGGCTAAAATAGGCTCTAAGAGTTTGGTATGCCAGGATGGATGGATTTCTCCATAGTTTGGGGTTTTCCAAAAGTACAATTGATTCTAACTTGTACTTTAAAGTTGTTCATAATCATGTCTTGATACTTGTTCTATATGTAGATGACTTGTTTCTTCCAGGTGATGAACAGTTGATAGACCAGTGTAAGAGGGAGCTTACCTCTGAATTCGAGATGAAAGATCTCGGATTGATGCATTACTTCCTTGACTTAAAAGTCTGGCAAAAGCAAGGTGAGATCTTCCTGACACAAGGAAAGTATGCAGTAGATATCTTGCAGAGATTTGGGATGCAGGACTGCAAGTCCATGAGCGTACCGATGGCTACCAACTTGACAAAGTTGCGGGATTCAGCCTCTAGTTCACAAAGTGTGGACTCTACTCTATACAGACAGCTCATTGGTTCCCTGATGTAGCTCTTGCATATGAGACCAGACATCTGCTACACATTGAATGCACTGAGTCAGTTCATGTCAGATCCAAAGCACATACACTTGGTAGTTGCTAAACATGTACTCAGGTATGTCCGAGGTACTATCACATATGGGCTCAAGTATACTTCCAGCAGTGGAGTATTGTTATCTGGATATTCAGATTCAGATTGGGCTGGCGGTGTAGTTGACCAAAAAAGTACCTCTGGTTATTGCTTCAGTATGGGATCAACAATGATCTCTTGGTCCAGCAGGAAGCAGGGTTCCATAGCTCAGAGTACAGTTGATGCAGAGTATATTGTTGTAAACGATCCCTGCAAGGAAGCAGTTTGGCTCAAAAAGTTGTTATCTAATATGTTCGAGGGAAAGCTTGACTCAACGATCATCCATTGAGATAATCAGAGTTGCATAAAGCTTTCAGAGAATCCAGTGTTTCATGACAGATCAATACACATTGAAATGAGGTATCATTTCATCAAAGACCTAGTGCAGAGAGGTGCTCTGAAGTTGCATTGCATTCGTATAGATGAAAAGATTGCAAATATCTTGACCAAGCCTCTGACAGCATCAAAGTTCGTGTACTTTCGTGACAAGCTTGGTATGGCGGAGAATGCCTCTCTCGCTGAGAGGGAGTGTTGATTTTTCTGAGCAGCATGGAGAGCCCTTCTCTTAGGAGAATGGGACCACCTGGTCCGAGACCACGATGAAGACTCAACCCGGTGTTGAGTGATCATTCTATTGAATGGTAGATATCTGGTCTGAGACCATGATATAGACCTAGCTTTGCCCTAGGTAGACTCAACCTCATGTTGAGTAGACATCTGGTCCGGGACCATGATGTAGACCAATCTGGGATTGGTAGACTCAGCTTAGTTCTGAGTAGCCATTCTCTTGGAGAATGAAGACACTATAAGCCCTAGACACTGTAAGCCCTAAACTGGGTCTGGGCATGTGTGTGGCACTTTGACCCTTGATCTATGGGCTTGGTGTGCTTCTCCAAGGATTAGCTACCCTTGGTTAAATTACCCTAGTACCAGATCTAGGTGTTACACAGTGTGTGAGATAAAAGCATTAATAACTCTCTTGGTTTATGATGATGTACTATTGAAATCAAAAAGGACCACAGGGGCACTTGGAAAAAGGCCAAAGTCAAAAGTCAAAATAAATAAAGACTTTTTGACCACAAGTGAAAGTCAAAATAAATAAGGACTTCTTATAAAAGTCAAAGGAAAAAATAAAAGGACCCTTTTGGTAAAAGTGAAAGTGAAATTAGGAAAAGATTAAAAATATTAATATTTTTATCTTTCCTAATCTTGTCCACTTACAGGTGAACAAAGACTATAAAAGAAGATCAAGTCTTCTCATTTAAAAACACAAGTTCTCTCTCACAGGTGAAGCTGTTACTTTTATTGACGAAGACTATCTTGCCTCAGCTAAAGCATTTTTCCAGCAAACCCTCAGCTAGGGTTTTTATCAGCACTTATATTTTCTGGGCAGCTCTCCATCTTTTCCAGGGCAGCCACCTCTCTCCTCACGATTGTCTCACTTCTCTCTCCGGGCAGCAAATTTTTGGGCTGATTGTTCATTTGGGCAGGCCACGTTAGGGTACTGCCCTATTGGCACCCACGGGCAGTCTACTAAAGGAATACCAGTAACGGTTTGGCCCACGAGCAGCCTAGGGCATACCCTTGTAGGGCTGCCATAGCCACGGGCTGCTAGATAGCAGGCCCAGGATTAAGGTGCAGCTCACGGGCTGCCAACCGAGAGGCCCTGAGGGACTTAAGGCAAGCTGTAAAGCCTCGACCCAACCCACAGCAGACAGCCCAGCCACTCCAGCAGTCCCAGGCAGCAACAGAGGTCAGTCGTACAGTCCCGGGCAGCAGCAGAGGTCAGCCGGGCAGTAGATCGGGCGGCAGGCAGCAGATCGGGCAGGCCAGGCAGGGTAAACAGCAGCCAGGCAGCAGATCAGGCAGAAGGCAGTAGATCGGGCAGCAGGCAAGCAGATCGTGCAGACAGTCTGATTTTCCGGGCAGCCTGTAAGTTTTTGGGGCAGGAGAGAGAAAATCTCAGTATTTTTGACAAGGCCCTACTTTGGAAAATTTTGTAATTATAGTAAAATTATCAGCCTGATTTTTAACTGATAAATTTTCAGTGACTCTGGGTAAATTCCAGATCTGGAATTTGAGGAACTTTTTGAAGAATTTCTTAAGCCATATCATTTACGAGATGAGCTATTAATGCTTTTGGGGTTTTTGTCCTTTGAAGGTCTCCCCAGTGAAAAATCTTGTGTCCATGTGTGCTGATGTGATGAATGTGTTTTTTACTACTACTGAATTGTTTTAAGTAGATCTGCAAATTTTTAAAGTTTATGATAATGCTAAAAATTCAACACTATTTTTGCAGGAGGCCAAGAAGGACCGTACAGCAGGGCCATACAGGTGTCTGTGCAGACACCCGAGCCAACAAAGGGAAGACCATACAGGCTGACCCATACAGTACTCTACGGATCATACAGTTGGTCGTACAGCAGTCCATACAGGGCCGTACTGTACAGCAGCAAGCATAGGGGCTTTGCTGGGCAAATTCGCAATCAGGAGGAATTTTCTGTGGAGGGCATTTTACTAAGTTTGCGGTTGTATATTTTCTCAGGCAATTTTCCCAGTAAGGGAGCCCTTGTAAGGTTGGAAATTATTGAATGAAAAGCTGATTTGAAGGGCAGAAATTGTGTGTGTTTTCTTATTAAGTAGATATGTTTCCGTTGATATTGTTTCTGCTAATTAAAATTTATATGAATAGATCTCATCAAGTATAAATAAATCAATGAGCATCAATTCTCACTAGCTCATTCGGTTAAGGTGTAAGTCTCATCAGCAGGGCTACCCGGGTTCAATCCTCTTAGGGAAGAGTTAGCTGGGAGGAGACACCCAAAAAATCCAGCCATGTTAAGGGTTGGTGTGGCCAGGTCGGGTGCCATCCCCGGGTAATTTTGATGGCTTTAATGCCCGTGGGTTGTGGTTTCCTAGCCAATGGTCCAAATGCACTGGTCCTGCGTGACAGGCATTTCTAACAAACAAACAAACAGACAAAAACAATGAGCTGAAATTTAATTTTTAACAAGGAAAAACACTAGGAATTGTTTATCTAGTGCTGGAGTTAGAAAAATTAACACAATTTTCCACTAGCTGTTTGACACACTAACCATATAATAGTTCGCAGCAGTCCTACTAACCTTGAACCATTTTTGTTAATGCGTCAACTGCTAATGTATTTGCCATTACGAATACAGGGTTCTTCGTCATGACCTTTGACACAGATGTCTCAGCTGGTTTCAAGCCTTCTGCAATAACCCTTGTTGCGACATCCTACAAAAAAAAAAAAAAAGATTAATTATCTTAGGTGAGCCCCCACAAGACCAACTTAAAATATAAATAAAAAATGTGTTTCAAGTATAAGAATCCTAGCACACCTTATCTGTTATTATCCCACAAAGTAAAGCGTTTGTATCAGTAAGGAGGGCAGCATCCACCCTCCGTGTGGCCATGCGACGACAAGCATCTAAAACTGTTGTAGCCTCTGGAATTGTCAGAGCTTTTGATAATCTCAAGCGCTTTACAGTTCGTTCCCCAGCCCCTGACCTGTTCCACCAATGATGATGCAAACGATAATGTAAAAATATGCTACATAGAAGGAAACTATATGAAAATAGACCGGAAACAAAAAAGTAAGTTAAGTTCTCAACGAAACGTTCTAGTAAAGAAAGGACCAATTCTTAGATATTGTCTACCTATCACATCACTCGTTATTTAAGAAAAGTTCTTGACAGACATCAGATATTTCAATCTCAGCAATTCATTTATGTAAGAGAAAGAAAAGTGCAATTACATCTCACAAAGCCTTGAACAGACTCCAAATCTGAAGGATACAAAGCACACTAACACAATGGTAATCGCAAATAAGGAATGAAAAATCAAGACGAGCAGATTACCTAAAACACCACTAAATAAAACAAAACAAAGATAACACTGAGCTACAAAGAAAGAATGCAGCAAGGCTACAGCCGACAACAATTATAAACGACAATCAAAAATATTTATGTCAAGTTACTATAGCATTTAACAATAATTGTTTGTTATCAACTTCACTGCAATGAATGTGGCCATCTCTCAGCGCTGTTTTGGTGGTAGAAACTTTTTCCATTACAGATTGAAAAAATAGAAACCTAACAGCAGATGCTGGGTAGTGAACTTATGCCGGAAACTCTAAAACAAAATGTAAAACATAAGTGGAAAACTATGCTAACCTTCAGCTACTTAAGATAGTAGAATCCAGATATCAGATATCCTGTTACCTGCTATATCCAACTATGATGTCAAGAGCTACACAGCAAGAAAACAGCCCTTTGATTTTGCAATCATGAGTATCCATCAACAGTCACCACCCATAAAGTAAATATAAATAGACTGGACCTATTTCATCAGCTCTAATTTAATCATGAACATTTACTGGTGATCGGCACGGCCTAATTCAAGGGCAAACCAACTTCTTCGATTCTAATCCAATCAGAAACAGTTCTTCTGCTTCACCTCCACCGGGAGACTTAAAACTCAATGCTTACAAGAAAGCGGACATTTTATTATAAACACTTAAATTTCGAAAAGCAATAAGTTCTGATTTCCCAAAACTAGCATTATGTTCCCTTTTTTCCTTGTCCATAGGAAAAAAGGAAACAGTAAAACAAGTTTTGCGAAAGATGCTAAGAGCCAACAAAAGTCTTTCAACAATTACAGAACACCTAACTCTGTCCTACACTTGCTTCTCAACCCACGGTATGGCGCACCGCAGCTCCTCTGCTGGTGCGATATCGCCTCCCTGCGATATCCTACTGCTGCGACTCAGCGTACTTATCTTACTGGTGTTAACTCACCGGACACAATGCGCAAAGCTGTTTTATACTGTGACTCTTAACTGTCTTAAGGGAAACTCAGACAGGCTCTTATACCGAATACTTAAATACTTCAACTTGCATTTATCCTGTTATTATGCTATGAACTGAATAACATACACATACATACATTTACTGTAAGCAAAGTTCATGTAATGAATGACAGATAGAACAAGTAAATACAATCACATGAATCAAGCACATAACACTCAGGTTTTACGTGGTTCACTTCCAAGATGGAAGTTACGTCCACAGAACTGTGTTTCTATATTATAACTTGAGAGAGGTACACAGTTCTGCTGCACCGCATATGCAGCTAGAGATCTTCTGGGTAACTCCGCACTCGGCCTGGAGCCCTTCTCAACTAGATCTCTTCTCTATATTGCCTTCTTACAATATACTCTCGCGCTCTCTCTCTCTCTCTATCAATCCCCGCGGATTGTTACAATGCAAAATAACAGTAAGCTAACAGCTAAAAGTCTTTCAACAATTACAGAACAGATTGTAACTGTAAAACAGCTAACAAGTTCCATCAGATAATTCTTTGGAATGTAGGTAAAAAAAAAAGTTAACCTATGTTCAAACTAACATACTCTCAAAATTAGCAGCCTTCAGTACAAAGTTCAAACCCACTACAGTATTGGCACCTAATTCACTGTTCACATGTAGGTGTAGCTGCCTACAAGCTTTCTGCTGCTGCCACACAAACACACGCATCATAAGCACCTGCACATATAAGTAGGATAACATAAAACATGTTCCCCAGGGAGTTAGCTCAACAGGTAGTTACCAATGTTGTTGGGTATTTGGCTAATTCCATGACAGCAAGTGCTCAATCTGAATCCCCTGGGTGAAGCATACTAGTCTTTGCTGACAGAATTACTATGGATTCAATCCATAAATGTGGCGAAGCATCCCTTAGATTTCCTGTGAAGTTTTCCTTGAAAAATTTGACATAAATAATGTAGTGGAACAGATAAGACAATAATAGGCAAATATACACATGGAAAAAAAAACTCAATGGAGACTATGGAAATAAACTTGGAGATGAACTTGAAGAAGAGAGGATGAACCAAATGGAAAAAAATTAAAACACGTCCACAAAAAAATGCTTACAGTCCTCGGTTTCAGGTATGTATGGAGACAGTAGTTATGCACCCGAGTCAAGGAAGCCAGATTATAACCAATATGACAATAATAGAAGCTCCTGCTTAAGCAAGAAACTGAAACGTTGAAACACGCTAATGGCATATTCTCATGAGGGGAAAAAGGAATAAAAGCTGATAAACTGATATAAAACTAATAATACACTAATAAAAGTTGGTTCAGGCTTTTTTCTATTCTCGAGAGAAACAACCCAAATTTTGGCCAGAGCATGATTGAAACTCATGGGACTATTGAAACTCGTGCTACAGGTCGCTCGGGGGATTATCAAGAATAGCAGCACATACAGCACTGTGCTGAGAAATAAAACCTGCATTAGTCTCCAGGCATCTTATTCAATGGTATCAATCCCAATAAATAGGTCATATAGAGTAGCTTGTGCCCAAAGTCAAATACAGATTTCAAATATATATATGAATAATGGTTATATGCCCAAGTATTTAGCCGTGAAAGAAGCAAAATTAGTTACATACGATGAACGACTTGATCCCAGAGACTTTCGACCTGCTTCAGTGGGAGTTTTTCCATTCTCAGATGGAGCCTTCTTCTTTGTGTCTGAAGGAGTGCGCTTCTGCCTCCGACTTGGAAGGGACGGAAGGCCGCCCACGCCATCTACCCCTGCCCCTGCCCCCGCCCCCTGGTTACTCATTATCCTTATAAAATCAATATATTCCCCCCTTATTCTACCAAAATACTTCTTGCAAACGATCGCAAAAATCACAATTTGTTTCCAAGACAAAATCCCCGACCACCATAAATAGCCAGCATATGTCTATCATAAACCTTCCCAAAAATGAATTCTGGAGCGAAGTCAATGACCATACAAAACCAATCACTATATCGGTTCCAATTTGTTAAGCACCGTGTAAAGATATTGAATTCAATATTGATTCACTTCAACCATGAAATTCGAATTTATGATTGATTTCTGCTTGAAGAAAATATGACTGACCCAGGGGATTTCTATTTCTTACCCTCCTGGGTCTAACAATATATACACATAAAATCCTTCCCTTCTCTTGTTCTTGTTCCAGGATAGCCAACCCTAGCGACGAAATGAAACTGAATATAAATCATGCGGGCGGCGGGCCCTGAACTTAATGGTCCTCTTGCCTGTTTTACGGTTCGTTGCCATTCGTTGCTTTGTGCAAGTCAAAGCAGGGCGAATCGGCTTACCATATGCCACGTCGGAAAGACAACACGTTATTGCCTGGTCTACCAAATCATATTAAGCCAATTGGATGGATTTCTGTGAGCTACAATTTAGTTAATTGCCCGCCTTACACTTGCTACTCGTGCGGCGTGCCTGCCCTATCCTATTCTTAACTCACCAAGGAGGATGACGAGGCTCGTTCGGACTGAGTACTGTGTTAAATCCGCCCTAAATCGTATTGAAATTGATAAATTTGGGTATTGATAAATAGCAAAGATTAATTTAGACCCATCAGCATGAGAATTGAATATGCCCTAAATCGAATTTTCCGCGGAAAGAAATCCTTTAAATCGAACAAAATTGGAAGTCAAAAATAACATAAAATTGAGTCTTTAAATAGTCGAGATGGTTTTTAAAATCAACATCGTAATTTTCAAATTAAAATCTTGAAAACAACCTAATCTACAAATTAAAAACTTCCAAATCAATGTAATCAAAACTTATAAAAATTAATAATAATAATAAAAATTTAGGTTCCATATTTCCTTTATCGGGAAGTAAAGATGTAAATATCTCGACCGATACAGGTGGCAAATATTCGTTTCGTAATTTTTTAATTCCTCGTGCTGCTTTTGATCACCGCCACAAAATTTGAGCTTTGGCCTTTGAGGGTTTAAACCTGTAGAAAACCTAATTGTGAACACGGTATGGTTTTATGGAGGAATATTTATGGGTTGACCGCAGCATTACAAGCATGTCCTCTTTCCGCAGACCAACTCCGAAGCCATTTATCTCGTTTATATAAACCCTCCAAAGAACCTTCTGGAACGATAAAGCAATGGGTGTTCTGGTTGTCTCCAACAACTTAGGAATCTGAAGTCAAGATAGGCTCACGAGTCACAACTATGACATAGAATATGGAATCATTTTATTTGTCATATCTATGAAGCAAAGCATTTAATATACGCTCCACAATTTATTCACACACTATACAGATAACTTTTATGTAGAATAAAATGTGACATCATTCAACATATATTTTCATTTTTAATTAATAAACATGACATTATATATGAGTGTAGATATTCATCATTTTTAATTGATAAATATGACATTATATATAGAGTGTAGATATTCATCATTTTTAATTAATAAATATGACATTTTTTTCATCCAAAAAAGACAACCATATATTAAAATAGGTTGTATAAGTGATCAGCGAAATAAGGAGCAAAAAGAAATTGCTCATACATTCCATAAGAACGAGTCCATCGTCATACTAGATGATACATACAGTGTAGTAACAATAAGCAAAACAATAACCATAGGAAAACTAGTCGACCAGAAGGTCCGAAAAAACGTTCAACATCATATAGCCAGTCTGAAATGTACTAGGGAAAAGTATCAAAATGCATGACACTGTCCATTAGTACCAGCAAGTCAAAAAATACCAAGCCGCAAGGTAACCAGCATAGCATCCGGCATAGAGACAACAACATAATAGAGATCAGTGACAGGTCATAACTCCTTCCATAATCCAAGTACCATTAGAGAATTCCTTCCAGTGGATCAAACTCAAGGTCAAGACCAACAGCAAGTTTGGACAGGTGGTCCTCCTGGGTGTTGAATTCCCGATAAACATGAAAAATAGATATGGATGGACATTCCTCCAATAACAACCGAACTCTCAAAATCCAATGATGGAGGGCAATGGAATGGAGAGACTGTCGCTTGCACGCCCATTCCACAATGACCTTCGAATCACCCATAATCCGTTCCAAGTGAATCCCACGGTACTTGACAAAGAAAAGGAGACCCCACAGTGCCAACAATTCAGCCCTATTGTTGGTACCCTCGTCGGCCCCAAATATGACATTATATATAGAGTGTAGATATTCATCATTTTTAATTAATAAATATCACATTATATATGAGTGTAAATATATATATCTACATTAGGTATGTATTTTCAATTATATAGCAATATATGTAGAATGTTATGATTTCAAGTGGGTTTAGTTTGAATGGTTGTGAGGAATATTGTTGTTTTCTTTATATGGATTCAATGCATCCCCTTATATAAGGTACACTAGCTTGCGTTAATGGATTTACTAAGGATTTCATTCAATAAATGTGGGTAAGCATCCATTGGGTTTCTTCATGAGAAAAAAAGGTATGATATATAGAGAGAGATCTCATCGTAGTTTTGTCTTAATTCATATTTATTAAACATCAAAAGAAATCAAATCACTGGAAAAAAAAAAGGTATTATATATATATAGAGAGAGAGAGAGAGAGAGAGAGAGAGAGATCATTGTAGTTTTATCTTAATTCATATTTATTAAACATAAAGAGAAATCAAATAACTCGAGGTGTAAACATTTTTGGGGGAATATAAAACTAAATGAAAAGAATTGCACTTTAAGGTTTTGATCCCTCTCCACGTTTGATTGAAAACTAGGGTTAAGATGGATCTAGGTTGATTATTAGTAAAGTATATTATTTATTTTTTAACGTGAAAAGTAAGTGCAACATCAATTTATGATGTTTATTCCCTCATGACACATCTCCCCCATATTGGGTTGGGCTGTGATTTGTGTCCCCAATGCAATAAAAGAAGCACTCTAAAGTGACACAAGTATAATTGTTACATCCATGTACAAGAGTGGTGGTGTGACCTTTACAAAGCCCCTACTACATCCCTTGGGCTTGATTTTTTACTAAAAAGTGTTATAATAAAGTATTTTATAGAAATAACGCATAAAATAAAGTCAATTACCATTTGTGTTGTACATTAAGTTAACCATGGGGGGTTAGGTATTGTCTAGACTCAACTACAAACCCAAACTTTATGGGCTAAATTGATGTTATAAGCCATGGATGAAAATGAAGTTTACAAATTATTGTTCAAACATGACATTCAACAGGGTTTACTATTAAGCAATAAATCTTGAAAGAGCCTTTCTCTTTAATGGTTAGTCATTACCCCTAGTTTTATCAAGATAATAAGGACCCTTCTTGTCTAACAGACTTGGAAGATTTAGGAGGCAATCACACCTTTTGTGGCATGTACTTAAGATATCTCTTTATGGACTAACCTATATTATAATTATCAACGTATATGGTGGACTAATGATATGTTATTGTCCAAAAATCCCTAGTTCACAACCCTTTTGTTTATTAAGGAAGGCATCATTGTAGTGAATGACTTATTTGACTACATGGAAAGAGGCGATATTTCTTGGTCGAAACCCAAACCCAAATTCCAGCTACCCAATAGTGATAAGTTCAATGTTTGATTCTA